>JAOTRQ010094913.1:0-10547 GCA_028565875.1 Hoplisoma paleatum
CAGAAAGTCCCCAGCCCGACCCGGGGGATCGAACCCGGGACTTCTTGCTGTGAGGCGACAGTGCTGAACCACTCAGACACCATGCCATTAAAAGAACGGGACTTATCATCCGAAAGTTTGAAAGTGCATCAATTCTAGGGTGCTGCTGTTGGGCCCTTGGGCGGCGTGCTTGACCGTTCATTGCACACATTGTGTACTGTAAGTGCAACTGCAAATATAGTAAGTCGCTTTGGATGAAGGTGCCTGCGAAATGCTGTAAATATTTACATATTGTGTTCCAAATGTCGTTCGAGTTCATAAGGACGAATCTGGTCCCACCGAGGACTACAAAATGTTGAGAAAAGAACTTCCTGTTGGACCATTCGCACGCCAAAGCCTCTATAATGCATATTAATGACCGTCATCGGGCCAGAGTTTATAAGCCCGCGATACGATGGGTTTCATTAATTGTGAGGAAGTTTCACGTCAACACCCGAGCGCCACGCCGAGCCAGATGGGAGAGCGACAGAGCGAAAGCGAGAGAGCCGGTTTACACAGGTGTGGGTGTCCTTCTTTGTCACCTGTCATTTGTCCGTCTCAGCCTGGCGGTGTCATAAATCATTCTCAAATGGAACTTTTTTCGGGGCAGAGTCGGCCTGATTAATGGAGTCTCCGGCTCCCCAGAGTCTCGACTGACACCGAGAAACAGAACGAGCCGGAGAAAGAGCACATTCCGTCGACTCCCGACGTGACCCAATCACACTTTCAGCCGGAGCTGAGCGGATCGGCTGTGAAATAAGTTTAAGGCTGATAGACACACCACGGCTGCTTTCGATAGTCTGATGTAGTGCGGAGCTTTCAGTTTAGGACATGATTTATGGATCGGATGGAAGGTAGGGTGCCCAAACTTTTCCACGGTTGTGTAGCAAAGGTCATCTTAAACTTGTTACCGTTTGCTGTTGTTGTTTGTTCATTTATTATCGTTATGTTTTGTTTCTTAACACTTTTAAGTAGCACCCGTGACAGGAAACGATCCTTCATTACACGAGTCACATCAAACACAGTTATGAACCAATTTCGTAGCTTCAATTTGCCTTGCCAGCATGTTTTTTTGGACTGTGGGAGGAAACCGGAGCACCTCGGAGTAAACCCACGCAGACACTTGTTACCAAAGTTGCTACCTTGTGATCAGAAAGTCGCCGGTTTGATACCGAGAGTCCACAGGTCACGATTGCAGTGCCATGGAGTAAAGACTAGGGCTGCACACTGCCCCGGGCATATGTGCACACTGCTGCCCCCTACTGTGTGTTCACTAGTGAGTGTAAATGTGTTTCACTGCACGGATCGAATCAGATGTGGAGGATTAATTCTGTAGTATGTAAAAGCACAGTGATGTGTAGTACACACACACACACACACACACACACACACACACACACACACACACACACACACACACACATTGTAATTAGTAATTTAAATGAAATAAAAGAGTTGATAAGAGTCATTTGTTTATTTACACCTCTAGGAATTATTTCTGCACATTTACCCCAATTCATGCTGTCAATCCAAACCGAATCATTTTTGTTACCAAACCCGGGCAGAAAGTCTTTATTCTGTGGTTGAATATCCGTTACAAGAGCGTGAAAGTGTGTAAAGTTGGGCGAGTGTGTACGAGAAGACGGCGGTGATGCTGCTTGACGCTCGACTCTCTTCGATATGACTTTCACAGTCTGCTGGCGGTTTGTATGGAAGCCATCACATCTGCGACTCCCAGTTTGATTAATGAGCCTTTCAGCCCGCCTCTGCTGTGTGTGAGGTGGGGCCGCGGCCTTCTCCCAGCCTTAACTGTTTCACCGCACACACACACACACATGTGCATGCAAGCACACAGTCCGACGTGTGCGATGAAACAGACAAATATCAAGAGAACCAGTTCCGAGGAAACCAAAAGTGTAAAATAAATACATTTCCTACACGGGACAGATCAGACTGCTGCGCATCTGGTGCTTATAGAACTTACAGAAGGTTGCCGGTTCTATCCCGATAATCGACAGGTGGCTAGACTAGGGGCTTGATGCTGCCCCCTAGTGTATGTTCGTTAGTTATGTTTGTTGCACGCATCCAGTCCCTAACATTGTAGTCTAGTGGGTAGAGCGTTGGGCTGTGAATACAAAGGTTGGGGGTTCAAATCCAGGCTCTGCTACACAGCCACTGCTGGGTCCTTTAGCGAGACCTTTAACCCTGTCTGCTCTAGGGGGCGCTGTTCGTTGGCTGACCCCCTGCGCTCTGACCCACAACTTCCAGACAAGTCAGGATATGCGAAGAGAAACATTTTGTTGTCCTGAACATCTTTACATGTGTAACGACAAATAAAAAAACATTTTGTTTTGTTTAACATTGGCGAATATGTATTGTAAATCATTCAAATTTTGTCCGACAAAAAATCTCCCAGAAGTCCCAGCTAAACATTCCTACCTCTAACATCCAATCCAGATCACTCTCACTTCCAATCCCAGCTGTCTCATTTAATAATGCACCATTATCCCCCATAATCTACCATCCTAATTTACAGCTGTCTGAATGAACCCGTTCGGCTCTGTGGCAGAGGCACTAATCCGCCCGGTCGGTGATTGACAAAGCCACCCTGCTTCCCGAACCTCGGAGAGAGGGCCACTGTGACAGGCCACCGGTCCTCTGGCGTGTCACCGTACCGCCAGTCACCAGGCAGCGGCATCAGCACCGAGCCATTTGCATCTTGGGGGGCCAGGAGCAGATAATTAGAAGCTTTCCTGCCTGTCAGTGTTCATCTGGGTTACAGTGAACGTGTTCTGACAGGACCATGATGATCCACGATGGAGCAATGGCTTGTGGGAGAACCTGTAGGAGTGCGGCTGTGGAAGTCGCCTGCATTGAGCTGGAGGAGTTTATTCTTCATCACTACAGGCCCAGTCGGACGACAAGTTTGTAAACAAATGTTTTTTTTTATGGTTTCACCATTGGCGTCCTCTCCATCGGTTTAATAAGGATCCGTCTCGAAGGGATTCCAGAGGTCCTGAACACTCCGGATCTCAAATCATCTCAACCGGGTTTCGCTCCGATCATCTGACACATCATTCCATCATCCAATTGTTAAAAAAAAATAAAAAAATTAGTCTGGAACGGTCAACGATGTATGCCAGGAAATCAATTCCAAAGAGTTTGAGATGTCAGCTTTGGTGTGCTAGTGTGTTAAACTCTGCCGCACTTTGTACTGAGGATTTTAACTTTAGATTTTAAAGCGCACCACTAATAGACTAGGATGGGGGGAAGGACACTAAATAAAAACCACACACACACACATTGCACAAACTTCTCCTAACACGTGTGTCAAGAAACTGAACAGATCCCCCCTATGACTTCAGGGTCTGGCTGGCGCTCTAGCATCCTGGCCCCTGGGCAGATGGCCATCTAGCCTCTTGGAACCTTGGGCCACCTCGGTCTTCATTGGCATGCAGGTGCTGGTTCGGAAGTACAGAGCAGAAAGATGAAGGTGGTTCAGTCATGACTGATTAGGAGAAAGTCTGACATCACATCTGCTCTTTATTCACGTTAAACTTTAAGTTGTGTGCACGGCATCTCACATAGACGTTACTCCAAATACTTTTACTCTGGAGTAAAGTAAAGTAAAGTTTAATAAGAACAGACCTGAACGTCCTAAATCAGGCTTCATGTGAGAAGCCTTTTACGCTTTTTTTATCCAAACTGGCTTATTATATATCAGAACATCGAACCACTATTAAGGGGATTAAGGGTCTTGCTCAAGGGCCAAACATTGGTAACATGGTGGTAGTGGGACACGAACCGGGGACCCTCTGGTTTCTAGTCTGGTACCTTAAGCACTAAGCCACTGACACATTTAATATCCCCCAATCGCATGTCTTTGCACCGTGTAAGGAAACCGGAGCACCCGGAGAACGCCAAACAGAGTTCCTACTTGGGAATCGATCCCAGAACCCTTCCACCCACCCTTACGCCTTATTTTCTAGTATGAATTAAATAGCTCATTATATGTATGTTCAAGGACAGCTTAGTAACACCGATTATACCATAACATGTATAAGGAAACCGGAGCACCCAGAGCAAAACCAACCCATTCACGAGCAGGACTTGGGAATCGAACCTAGAACCCTCTACACAATGGTACACACTTGTTTTCCAGCATGAATTGTATAGCTCATTATGTATCGTGAGACAATTCAGTATCTCCGATGAACCTCGAGTTGCATGTTTTTCCCGCTGTGTAAGGAAACCGGACCACCCGCAGTAAAACCCACCCGGTTACGAAGAGAACGTGTGAACGCCAAACAGAGTTCCTACTTGGGAATCGATCCCAGAACCTTCAAACCCAGTGCTACCCAATCTTACACCTTATTTTCTGGTATGAATTGTATAGTTCGTTTACCGGTATATGGGTACGATTTTAAATAGCAACTTATTTTTCTTCCTGCGGATTCCCCGGATGTGACAGGTTGCCATGTTCTTCCAAGTTGAAGACAAAGAAAAGCCGGAAACGAAAGCACCTCCGATCTGGATTGAAGTCTTCTGGAATTGATTCTTTTTTCTTCTCCTTTCAGACATCTTTATTTTCTCGATCACTGCTTTGTCATGACCGTTAAGCGCAAGTCCGCTGGATTACATTCCCCCCCCCACGAAGACTCTGAGTGATCCTGATCACTCCTGGTCCAATCCATGACCAGCTCAGCTCAGAACGAGGATCTCAGATTTACTTACCAGATTTTACTTACTCTATTCCGTTACCAGACGTCTCTCTCACTCTCCTCCATCTTACTCCCTTTCTTTCTATTCTTACCTCGATGAATGAGGATGGTCTGTATCTGTATCCACCATTGTGACTGTCTGACGACACAATTTGTGCAACACACTGAAAAAAACGCCGTCCGGGATGAAAGATGCTCCTTGTCAAGCACTTAGTCTTCCCTTTTCATCTCTCTCTCAGATCAGCCCATCCATCTCCTGCCCCTCTTGAACTTGGGTGCTCTTGCCAGAGCCAGCAGATCTAATCGGGAGGGGGTGGTGGTGGTCGAGGAGTACAGGGTCAGAGGTCAAGGCTGCCTCTCGACCACATGTACTGCACCGAACCCTACACGGTTCGCTTACTCCATCCGTATCTGTCTCTCTCGTCGGTGTCTCGTCCGGCGGTAAAATCTCGGACGCCTATACGGCGTCGTTTCTTCTTTCCAGAGCGCTACCACCTGCTGGCGCTCTGCCATCTTTTTTCTTTTTCTTTTCTTACCCCCTTCGAGTTTTTGAGCGAGGTCAAAACGCCCGCTGTTACTTTTCCTGCTCTGCCAGCAAGTCCGAGACCCTTCAGATAACCAGGCTCAGCAGCGGGCGTCAACCTCTTCACCACGCTCGGTGGGAGGTAGAACGAGGCTCAGCTGAAAGGGCTCGCGTCTCCTTCTGTACGGCTTAAGGCTTCCTTCTGTACTCTATACGCAGCGAGTTTCAACCGTTACCGATCGCAGATCAGGTCTGTTTACTATTTTGACCTCTGATTCGTATCGATTAAGGTTTAATGTGGAGAGTTTGGAGGTTTTAATCAGCTCAACGATTGCTAAAAACCTGCCAATCAAAACACACCCTCTGCTGGTTGACTATCAATTAACTAACTAACTCTTGACCAGTATTTAAGGAGTTTTTATTCCTTGATAAACCTGTCTTGGATGTCCTGAGCGACCGTTACTTATATAACAGCTAACAAGCATCTACAGGTCACATCCCACCTACCCACGTTTACACAATTCAAGTCAAGTCGACTTGATCTATACAGACTTTTTACAACAGACGTCGTCTCAAAGCGACTTTACAAAATACAGGACGGACGGAAACAGAAATCTCTGTTGAGCAAGCCGAGGACGACTGTGGCAAGGAACAACTCCTTGAAAAGTACAGAAAGATACCTTGAGAAGAACCAGACTCGACAGACGCCCCGTCCTTCTTGGGTAGTTCTTGTATGCCGCAATATTGGAACTGCAAAATATTCCAAAGCTACGATATATATCCGAAAACGGAGGTTCTTTAACATGCATTACTTTCATAAAACATCCAGGCTGTCGTAATCAAACCGGCAAACCTTCCGATCACGAGCCCAGTTCTCTGACCACAAGGATACGGCCGCCTGGGCAAATACACAATGTGTATTGTAGGTCAGTTAAAACATTTGCCGTTTAAAATAAGACTTTGGGGATATAACCGAGGCACATTTAAAAGCTACGGAGAGTCTCTAAGTCGATAATTAAGTAAAATAATGACTTCATTTGAGTCGTGACTTAATTTATGCGACCGAAGTTGTCGTCGCGACGTCTCGTTGCCTGGTGACATTGGCGTTTGGGCGTTCGGTGAATCAGCGCACCAGTCTGCCGTTCTACATCACAATGAAATGTCCCGGGGAAATTCTTACCATCTGTGGTCGTGTCTTTTTTAAAAACACGGCATCCTGTAATTCTTTCCTTCGTACGCAGCATCCCAACGGCTTTCGGGGAAAGCCTCGGGGGACAGTGGCGTCGCCACGGAAGACGAGAGGCGTGCGTTTGTTTAAAAAAGCCGACACCCAACACACGAGAGCGCGCTTTAGTTTCTAGGCGGCGTCACTTATCTCCTCTACACTATTGAGTTCTGACGTTCGCTAACGTGAGACGACAAGAACGATCCTCAACACAATAAATAAATACATAAACAAACAAAGGTAAAGGTGACGGAGACTCACACATTATTATTCCTCTGCAGTTATTAAACCGATCCGTGCAGTGAAACACACTAAGGAACGTACACTAGGGGGCAGCATTGGGCACGCGTAGTTTGGGCAGGCCTTAGACACGTCGCCCGGGTAGCGGTTAAAGGCACGTGGCTTGCTCGAAGGCGCTTCAGTCATGACCCGTCGGCTCTCGGAATCGTTAGATTCGCTAGCAATCGTTGGATGCGCGTGGATTTGCGTTTCTCTTCTACGCTGTGGTTGATTTCTTTTGGTTGAAGTTCTTTTTAGCTGGATAAAAAGCTACGGATGAATTCCGACACGCAAAGTTATTGTTTTCTTAATGAACGCAACGTATTATTGTTGCAAATTGGCCGCTTATTGGCCGGCACATATTTATGTCTCGTGCACCTGCTTGTATTATTAATATGAACATAAATAAACACACATCGTCCTTTTCAGTCGCTCACGGCTACATGCAGCTCCATGTGGATTCGTTTGTCTTGTCGTCGTCGTGACGACGCTCACTTCAAAGCAAGAAAGTCCAAGGAGTTTGCATGTTCTCTACCTGTCCGCATCCTCACATAGCCACACGGTCTCATTCGATTTGATTTGTGTTCGATTATACACCGTTCAGATCGGACTGTCTCCCGACGGGGGCAACAAGTCCCGGTGTCATATTGGTGGCAGTGGGACATGAACCGGCGACCTCCTGATTACTGACTTTCGACCTTAACGAATAAAGCATCACTGCACTGTTGCAAACGTTAAACCGGGTTCCTTTAAATCTGTTATTTGTGCCCAGTGTTTGTTGTTTGGCGTCCGCCACCGTTCGCCGCGGCCCGTTGTGTGATGCGTGGCGAGAGAGCGATGGTGAGCGAGGGTGAGCGAGGGTGAGCGGCTCTCAGGCTTTGATAATGAGGCATAATTAAGTCATCTTCTTTTGTAGATGGTCTGGATGAAGAAGAAGAAAAAAAAAACAAAGGTTCCAGCGAGGCTACATTTACTCGCTTCTCTCTCGCCATCGCCGTCCGTCCGTCCTTCCCTCCCTCCCGATCTTTTAGCTCCGTCTCCAATCCCCTCCCCCCCCTCCATCCAGGTCTCTCTGTGGGAACTGGAAAGCATGCTCCACCCCCCTCCACCACCACCACCACCACCACCACACACACACAGATACAATCGCCCCGGACTTTCTAAGGCTGTCGGAGTGACCCATTGTTATGATGTCACCACCATCTCAAGAAGGATGACCTCTAGACCTTGTGGCTGTTTTGTTCACCCTTCCAACACAATCCCTCAGCCCACGCCCCCGCCCCCCCCTTCCTCCCCTCACCTCACCGCTTTCCACGTATCGTACAAGTACGATTACCTTTGTTTACCCACTAGGGGGGCATGCAAGCAAGGCTTTTAGAAGTAACCGGCTTAAAACACAACTTTGTTAGCCCGTGTCTGGCGTCTTATCGCCCTGCGATATAGCCAACGCCGCCAGATGTCGCAGATACATCACCGGATACTGAGAGCCTGAAATAAATCAAAGCACGTAGGCGGTGGGGGGATGTGAACTGAAGCTCGGGATTTCTGATCAGTGTGTGTGTGTGTGTGTGTGTGTGTGTGTGTGTGTGTGTGTGTGTGTGTGTGTGTGTGTAGTTGTGTCTGAGACGTAAAGGTTTGCAGAGGTCGTCAGATTGTCCGTCAGTCGTTTCGTATGATACGTACAGGACGAGACGCCATGACAGTCCAAGGTCGTCCACGCCGTCCGTTCTCAGCGTATAAACAACAGCGCCGGATCAGGACAAGGACAGACATGGCAGCCCTTGGACTCGCATGGCTAAAAACGTGCCGCGGACCGACAGGCCGCTTTGTTTAGCGTAAGCATGATCAGATCTTTATTGAATCTGGGATTCCACAGTGCATTGCGCCATTACGCCAACACCCCCCCCCCACACACACACACCCACACACCCAGACTCCCCCCCAAAAAAAACAGAAGGGTGGGGTGGGGGTGGGGGGTTATCGCACAAAGAAATCCCAGATCTGACCGAGCAGCACCTACAGAAAAAGCTTCTAGGCACTGCATCAAAGGCCCTAAATACTCTAATGTGTGTAGCCACGACAACGATAAATGAAGCATTACGACATCAGCATAAAATAATGTCTCTTATCATTCGACTCGTTCATAAGCCCACCACTACTAACCCCCCCCCAGGCTGTTTTTGGGGACACTTCTGCATTATTAGAACCGGAAACAGTGTGTATAGTGTAAGAACTCTTCACGTGGTCGTGATTTTGGATTCAGATCTGATGCTTTCTTTACATACAGCACTAAATTACGACCTTATGGATAATTTATTACAGTTACATTTACATAGCAGGCGTCTGTATCCAAAGCCACTTACAATGGAGCAACTTTTTTTTGTTTGTATGTTTGTTTTGTGGCTTGAACCGGCGACCTTCTGGTCTCTATCCCAATACCTTTACCACTCATCCGTCACCTTCATTATTTACATCACTTACTGCATTATTCAGAAATGCTGCCCCCTTTTCCAACAACCTTCAACCATTTATCGACATGCCGCACACATCACCAAGCAGCGAGTGCCGTCCCGGCCTGCCTGCAGTCCTCTCCCCGATAGAGAACGTCTGCAGACCGACTACGCCCCATCACTTTTACACGTCTTACATTTTAAGCATTTAGCAGACGCTTTTATCTAACGGTGGCTGAGTGGTTATAACACTGTCGCCTCACAGCAAGAAGTCCCGGGTTCGATTCCCGGGTCGGGCTGGGGACTTTCTGTCCGGAGTTTGCATGTTCTCCCCGTGTCAGCGTGGGTTTACTCCGGGTACTCCGGTTTCCTCCAACAGTCCAAAAACATGCACTAGGTCGATCAGAAATGTAAAAAATTGTCCAGCAGTCTCACGAGTTCCCACCACTTACTGGTGGTTATCGTCAGGAAGGCCATCCGGACAGAAAACTCTGCTCCAAACATTACCGTCGTACCCCAGGAACTGGGAAAATGGACGATAAACAAATAGAGAGAGAGATTTCGATATTCGGCATTTTCTGATGATTGGATAATTGGGAATGAGCAGAAAATTGAAATTTAATAGGTTCATACATGCTTCTTTAAGACTTCCTGAAAAAAAATACTTTTTTACACTATATACACACCAGATCTTGCTTCTGATGCTCTGTGCCGTCATGATTCTTTTTCCCTTTCAGACCACACATCTCACAGTTTCTGCTGTAACTTCCACAAGAAGTACATGGCGGTCGGATGAAAATGGTTGGCGTGGCACCTTCTTTTAATTTGAGCCCTTTGGAGCCCATTGCCTTGGCCACCGAGCTTGGTCTAGGTTCGAAACAATCCTTGCTGAAGTGATCGGAGCAGAGAAAGGAATAAGTCCTTGCAACCCAACGATGGTTTGTTCTCTGGACCTGCCTTTCCCATTTGCGAAACTCAACAGGATCTTTGGGAAACCTAAACATGCTAACATTTTCCTTATGGGTCTTTCTGCAGCCGGAGGCTGCGCAGCGATTGGGCATCTTCTTCTGTTGGTATGTCTACACACACACACACACACACACACACACACTAATCCTTCACTGGATCTGGTTCTTTATCTACAATAGATAAGAACACAATTATGGAGACAATTTGGAGTGCAAAACTTGGTGAGGAAATTATATTTAGTGGTTACAATACAATTCAAGGATCAAAAACAAATCTGCCATTGACTTAAAATCACACTTGCATTGGTGTAAATTAGAAAATGACAATCTATGTAATATATTGTAGCGATCACTTAATGTTAT
>JAOTRQ010094923.1:0-10547 GCA_028565875.1 Hoplisoma paleatum
CAAACAATCCAGTCTGCTGGGCGGGAAAACAAAACAAACAATCCAGTCTGCTGGGCGGGAAAACAAAACAAACAATCGAGTCCGCTGGGTGGAAAAACAAAAAGGTTATGAGTCCAAGATGTTTGTATAGAAGTATAAAAGGAGGATTATGGGGGTGTGACCGGGGTAAATCTAAACTCCACGACACGATGCTAAGCGAGAGATTAAAAACGGCGACTGACTTGAGTTTGGCGGCCTGTGTGGGTTCGAGAATGAGACGAAGCTGTTCACAGAGCTGCTGTGAGAGGGGCGAGGTGAGAGCCTGGTACTGCTGCCACATGCCTGCTGCTGCACTCTCCTGCACAACACAAAAGAAAGGACATACAACATTCATTCCCTGCTTCAACTGGGACTGGATGATCCGTGTCAAAGGCCAGATATAAAGCACCTCTTCTGCAGACCCCGGAGTCTGTTTGTGCCACGCCTCCAACTGCACCTCCATCTCTCTCCTAAGCAGCTCCGGATCCTTCAACTCCAGCTAATAAACACACGATTTAAATGTATTTAATTTAAAGCAATGGTGTGGAATTGTACAGACGGACTTTTGCTTATGCATATATATGGTTGGCATAGCGATGGATGGATGGACTATTACTATACATCAGCCGCCCCTCGCCCACAGATCAGGACATATATGGACCGTATGTGGTTCTCGAACCTTCTGAATTTGGGTCAGCAGTTCTGGTACTGTATGGATGGTGGACTCGTTACTCCTCTCCTGCTTCTGCTGATCGTCACAGCTCATCTGCGTCTCCATCTTCTCCTCCTCCTCCTCCTCGTCCACTTTCTTCTGGCTCTCCATGTCTCCACTTTCCTGGCCTGTGAGAAACAAAGAAAGCAAAGACGTCAGTATAAACATAAATACACCACCAGTCCAAAGACATGGCTCGTGTCTATTCAACATCGTTCACACATCCAGGCTGAGAAAGATGTTGTGATGAAAGTAACGGGTCAGAAGATGGAGTGCCGGTCTCCACGAGCAACAAGTGCTCAGCGGCCCTGGGAAAGCAGATCGAGAGAACGGAAAACTGCAAAGCTGTCATCAAAGCAAAGAAATGAGACTTACTAGTTAGTGTCTATGTTTAAACATGTTCTGGTTTGTTTAACACTTTCTTGTTTGCAATGTTACAACGTCCTAAAGCTCGTCGGTATAAAGTACCTCTCTGAGAAGCTTTGGATTGGTTCTCCATTTTCTCAGGCTTCAGCTCGGGTGCTTCTACTGCTTGCAGCTCTTTTTCGTCCTGCATATCCATCTCGATCGCATCCTCGTCCTCCTCATCCTCCTTCATCATCGTCGATGGCTTCTGTTGCTCTGTACTCGCGGCATCTGGAGAGGGAAAAAAAACACTGAAAACCTGCAAGCCACATGCAAAACACGTAACAAGAACCTGCCCAGACTGTCCACGTACAACGAGCCCGGCCCGGGGGCCAACAGTGGTCCGTGTTCATATTTCCACCGGCCCGCAGCCTACATCATAAACTGAATTATACGCTTCCCACTAGCAGTGTCAACTGCATGATTAACACACATATACAAATACGCTATTTTATATTTCACCAGGAGATGGCAGTAGATGTTTGTTCTGTGAATTTTTTCTACTGAATGTCACTTCATACTAAATTATGAAGCTCGTTTAAATAAATGATGATATAATAATAATCACTAAGTGATGTCACAATCTATCAATTTGCGTGACCTGGGTATTGTTTACATTCTCAGTAATCTAAAAGACGGCGGAATTAAATCTCGCTGCTGTCGGGCCCTTGATCAAGGCCCGTAACGCTCAATTACTCAGATTGTATGATGCTGAAAGAGTTTACGACACGATCACATGGTTTTTATAGTATGAAGCACATGAGTATTTCTGTCTCACCATACGTCTGTGTGTCGTACTTCTCCTCTCCCTGTCTGATGTGCTCGTACATGTCGGACTCCTGGACGCCGTCGTTGGAGGTTCGTTCTTGTTCTCTGCGCTCTGCACTGTCCACTGTGCATAGTCGCTTGCGTACCTGCTCGCTGGCATCCCCTAGAGAGCGTTCGTTGTCTGCCCTGCCGGGTTTACGTTTAACACTCTACACACACCACACACACACACACACACAGACAGAGAACGTAGACGTGTCATAAAATGTGTCATAAGACATCAGCGGTGTTCGGCGTCCGATTCCCGAACAGAAAAACTGACCTGAGTTTGTTTCTGTCTCTGCCTTCGAGAGCTCATCCGGGCCATCAGTGCCGAGTCGTGACCCTCAGCCTGACTGGCATCTGCCACCCCGCTGCCATCCTCCTGAGGCACAAACAAAGCAAAATAACCTGAGCGTTAGGAAGCTTTGGCCAGGAGTAAAACAACAATAGCACAATTCCACTCAATCGAAGGCTTGAGAGTCCGAATCCAAGCTCTGCAGTCACTGTTGGATCCTCGAGTGAGCAAATCCCTTAACCCATCCACCAGGGGAACCAACGGGCGACCGTGTGTTCCCTATAACGAGATGATTTAGGATGCGACGGACTGCAGAATGAAGGTAAAGCAATCAACAAGTTCCCAGCACCTGTGAGAACTCCTTACAGACTGTTGGAAAACAATTCCAAGTGACTCTTTATGAAATAGTTTGAGATGAAACATCTTTCTACAGGACAATCACACATCTCCAAATCAACTTAGTGCGTGTTTTTGGACAGTGGGAGGACACCCGGAATCCGCGGGTCTTCTTCTTGCTGTGAGGCGACTCGTATTAATCTACAACGTACATATAAAGTTCGTATCTATAGTGATTTAGTCCATGTGCCTTCACCTCCTTGGCCTGGTCTTTTTCAGACGCTTCTCCTGCCACCTCCTGCGCCGTTTCATTCTGAACATTCTCCTCGCCGGTCTGACCGTCTGTGGCATGCTCCTTCCTATCAGCGGACTCGATTCCGGCATCTTCCTCCTCCTTCTTTTCCTGGTCAGGATCCTGCTCCTCATCCTGCTTGAAGAACGTTTATCAAGAATCTGAATACCCACCAGCAGAAGCAAGATCTGGACTAATCAGTGGCGGTGTTGGTGAACAAACCTTCGGTTTCTGGCCCTGATCAGTAGAAGGTATCGCTCGGTCTTCATCTTCTCCTTCATCCTGCCCTCTTTCCTTTTCCTCCTCCTCCTTCTCAGCATCATCCATAGCTTCATCCTGTCCTCTCTCGTCCGTATCGGGGTCTGGTTGTTCTCCGACGTTCTCGTCCTTCGTTTCCGGTTGTGTTCCCTCCTCTTCTTTCTGACCTTCCTCCACATCTTCGGTCATCTCCTGGTTTCGGTGTGCCTCCTCTTCCTCCTCCTCCTTAGCCTCGTCGATGGGTTTATCCTCAATGTCATGTGGGTTCTCATCTGCAGCGTAACATTTTAACTAAAACTGTATTTATTTATACAAATACACATTACACAATAACCCACAAATACACATTTGCCAAATATAATAATGTAATATTACGTACAACTAAAAATGCGTTATATACACAACATAACCATATACAAACATATGAGCGGGGGATGTTTTCGTGATATTGGTGGTAAAAAAGAAATAAATGTGTGTAAAAGTGATGCACAATGATGCAAAAGTATTCTCAAATATTGCTAAAATAAACGCTGAAGAATAATCAGGGTTGATTTTATTTTTAGTGCCGGCGCCCTCTGCTGTTTGAAGCGATTGAAGTCTGCCGCAAGGAAATCAACTTCGAGCCCCAAGTGAATCGATTCTGTACGATTCATTGTGAATCGTTACATTCCTAGTATTTATTCGTTGTACAAGTTTCATCCGTACACACGTCGATACTCGTATTCTGCATCTTCCATTCGACTCGCTTGCACGTTTTTGGACCGTGGGAGGAAACCCGAGCGTGTGGAGTAATTCTAAGGGCAAGGTTCCTGCCCAATGATAATGGGCTGCGCTTTCCTATGTGTGTGTGTGTGTGTGATTTCTGCAGATACACAAGCCATTACACATCCTTCACACACACGACAGTACTTGTGTTAACACTGTTTAATCCCCACACTTAAACAGGTGTGTGTGTATGTGTTGCTTTATATCGTACTGACCACCTTCCTCTCCATCCTCTTCCTCGCCTTGTTCGTTCGTGTCCAGATTAAGATCCTCGGACAGATCCATAGTCTCCGGTTCGGCTTTTTTCTCCTGTTTACCGTGGTACGGGTCCACCTCGTTCTCGTCAAACTCCCGCTACGCACCGCCAAGCACGAAGAAGAAACACGAGAAACACAAGATTCACTCGGGGGTCCGACACGGAAATGATTTTTACCAAACGTTCAAATGTAAAACCCATAATTACCATCAGAATAAAACTTTGTCAGACCTCAAAGACTCATTTTTATGTCGAAATTTTAAATACGAAAGTACAAAGATAGTTTGTTGCGAATCTTCAATCGTAGAACAGACAGACTTCACAACATACACAAGCTGTGTATAAGCTGCGCTCGAGAGCTGCCATGTCATCTTTAGACCTTATAACCTTAGAAAAGTGTCGTAATAGGGCGTTGCCTCACGACTCACCTCATCGACCTGTTTGTGTATCTTCTCCTGCTCGTCACTATCCATCGGACTGTCTTTGTCCTGTTTCCTCTCGTCCTTCTTGGACTCGCCCGCTTCCGTGTTGTCGTCCTTAGCAACCAACTCTGACTCCCCCTAGAAAAGAATATTGTAAATACTTCTGAAAGACGAACCCAACATACGGAGACTTTCCGCATCATTAACTGTTCTGACGTCCGTCAAGACAAAAACGTACTTGATCCATTCCCGGGCCCGACTCGTCCTCCTTGTCACTGCCGTCTAGGTCGTCGTCGTCGTCTTCGTCTTCATCACCCCACATCCTTTCATCCAGCGTGTCTGTGGGTCCATCTCCTAAATCTCCCATCTTTTTATCCAGCTCCTCATTCTCCTCTTCATCCGAGTTTCCCTCATCCTCACCTGGAAATACAATAATAATCAATATAATAATAATCAAAGTCTTGATCTCGATCAAAAGATACCGAGTTGTACCATTACGAAGTTTTTCTTTTTTAAACAGAAGGGGGCGCTGTGTTATAAGCTTTAAGTTAAGTACTTTTTTATAAATCGTCTCCTTGCATCAGGTACTGACGAGCGATTTATAAATGAACCCGTTCGGGATCAGAATTGTTCTTTTAGTCTCGACCTGGTTCTCGTGGTTCGTCGTCGTGCATCTTGCCATCGAAGTCCTCCGACATCTCGATGGCATTATCCTCCTCTTTAACATCTCTCTGGTCCTGCTCCTCCTCGTTCTTCTCCCGTCCTTCCTGGAACGTGTCCTCGACCTAATAAAAACGATATCGCCTGATAAGACCGAATAAAACTACTACAAATATTTAAATGATCTATTATCAAAATATCGTCCGTCTTTTAAAGACAAAACGTGTCGTGTGGAGACGTTACCTGATCTTCGTTCTCAATCTTGTCACTGACATCTTTGGCGCCCTCGCCTTCACCCATCCCGCCCCCCTCGTAGTCATGGAACTCGGTAGCTCCCTCTCCATCGCCTCCTTCCATCAACTCCGGGGGCAAACAAAAGCCCTATGTGTGCACAGATATAAGTTAAGTGCCGTTTCTCAAAGGTCCAAGGTCTGTTCCTTTTGGGGCTGATGGGAAAAGAAATAAAAACCGATAGTGCTCATACCTTCTGAGCTAGATCAGTAAAGAGGCTGGCGAGGACAGACAGTAGTTTGCCCGTGGTGCGATGGGCCCCTAGACACACTGCCAAATACCAGCGTACCAGCTCCGAGTACACGCACAGCATGGGCTCCAACCGGACCAGGTCCCTGCAGGCCTCCGTCACTTCCTGCGCGCACAACAGTGTAAGGTTTCCACGGTTCTAAAACCGTGGGAAGACGGTCACGCATCGTCAGGACGACGGTCCTCACCTCCAGGTGTTGCGGAGGACACGCGTCACGGTGAGATCTCAACCTCAGCAGCAAGCTCTCGGTGACCCCGATGACCTCGGGCAGGGAAAGACGAGAGATCTCGGCGCTCAGGTCGTCTTCCAACGACTTGCTCAGGTGTCCGGGTTTCAGCAGCTCCTCGGCCACGTCCGAATCGCTCTCTGTAACGGGGGCGGACGGTTTTGGATGCTATTATGGTAGCTTGAAGACAAGATACTAAGTATACGTTTATAAACGTATGATGTTTTTTAAAACTAGATGATGAATGGATGGGTGGAATCATGACTAGTCTTGAGACTAGTGCTAAAACCTTCGAACACACACCTTTTTTGTTCTCTTCCTGCTGCTCGCCATCTTTTTCCCGCTCTCTGTTCTTCACCAGATTCTGTACGGCGCACAGAACGGTGTTTATGGCTCCCTCTAGCTGCTCAGAGAACTCGGTCCGGAAGGACGTAGCAGGACCTGTGAGGCAACACGCTATACTCAGAACGTAGGATGCAACGATACAACGCTATACCAGGGGCGTACAAACTTTTTGCAAAGAAGGACAGATGAAAACCTCCAGCCTGACGTCATTCGAACCATTTAAATATTTTTACATTTTTTTTATTTCGCTGAAAATCAAGGGACAAAAAAAAATCAGGCTACTCATTGTGTTTATTATATTATAAAGCACCAGCGCCCTCTGCTGTTTTTAGCAAGAATTTACCGCCTCGCGATCATGGTGCGCAGGGTTCCTACCTCTGGATCTGGTGTCGTTTGAGAGCTGCTGAGATTTCCAGCTCGTGAACTGGATGATGCAGGAGTCCACCTCGGTCCTGATGTTGTGCAGACCCTGCACTAAGCACAGCGGTGGACGCGGGTGTGTGGCGCCACCGGTCACGTCGAACAGCTGTTCCAGGGTCGCCATCCGGTCGGCCAGCTTGCCCAAACCGTGCACGCACGAGCAGCACTCGTCCAGGTGCCTCCTGGGAAAGAAACAACGAGAACAAGATACCCGGGGTGGGCATTAAAACCTGGGATGTGGAGTAACGATGGTCGGAGTGTGACGCTCCATGCACAAGCATGATCCACTTATGAAAAAGATTTTTAAAAAGATGCACTTGATACTTTGAATTAACAAAGAGTTTATAAATAAGTCCATTAATTATAAGCTTCATGAATCAGGCTGTAAATTGCAAGTCATTACAAGTCATTAATAAGCAGTTATTAAGCGTTAATAGACATGAATTGTTACAATCAGCTCATATTATTGCTAAATAGTGAACAAACATCCATCTTTAAGGTTAAACTTCAAATCCTCTCTAATCTCTCGTCAGAGAATGACATAATGATCACTATTTTGCAATAAGTGTTCCGAATTACCCATATTAATGCTTTATAACTGCATAATAATGATTCATAAGGGATTTACAACCTAATTAATAAGCCTTTATAAACCTATATAAAGAGTAACCAGAAAGAAATGAAAAGTCACGGCACTTAACGAATGTTAAATGCAATCTGTAGGTAACGTTGCATTAAAACATTACCTACAGATTGAGAGTTAAGGGCCTTGCTCAGGGGCCCAAGAGCAGCAACTTTGTGAAAGTAAGTCCTTAACCAGTAAGCCATCACTGCACACAGGATCCGGACTGTTATTAAAAATACTTTATTTAATTTTGATTTAACCAAATGTCTTCATTGCTCTTCGGTTTTAAACACGTGACTGACCGGGTGTGGATGGTCTGTCTGGTCGCCTCGTCCTTCAGGGTGTCGAGTCTCTGTCGGAGCTGTACGCCGTCTCTCTGGAGCGCCTCTACGCTCCTTACCGCCTCCATCCAGCCCGTGTCGCCCCTCCTCATCAGGCAGGCGAGGGGCTGGAGGTGAGACGGCAGGGGGGAGGAGTGGCTGAGCGTCCCCTTAACCTGCCCCACTTCACCGTCCCTGATGGAGGAACCTTCCGGGCAGCACTGAAGCACCCAGTGAAACTGCTGCAGGGCCGTGCAACACCCCTGAGCCAGGGACCTCACCCTCAGCACCCAGCCACTGAGAGAGTCCTGAGGGGGCACGACCACGTCGTCCTGGTGAGTCCAGACGTCTTTCACGCTGTCTATTAACCTCCTGCAGGAGAAAAAAAAAACATTTACAATTTACGACTGGACTGAAATGGGAGTCGAAGTCTGTACGTCACAGCGAGGTACGAGTCGAGGTCTCGGACCTGAAGTGGATGAAGTGTTCGGTCAGTCTGGCCAGTCGGCGCCGTTGTCGAAGCAGAAGTTTAAACAGATGAGAGGAAAATCCTCGACATCGCTCCACATTTCCCAAACCAAGTTCCTGTACCACACAAAACAGAACGGAATGACCGTAAAAGAACCAAAGTGACATCACAAGTTTCTATTGATTTCTCTGCACTCGTCACTTCAAGCGTTTATCAAACGTTTAAAACGCCGCTAGACTTTTTAAAAACAATTATATAATCAATTATATCTTATTTATACTGAAGTTTTGTATGTTATTACATAATTTGTTTTAGTAACTACTGTTTCCATAACAACGCTTCCGTTACAACAACAACATTATTTATACACACACATATATATATATATATATATGTGTGTATAAATAATGAATCTCTTCATGATTGATGTGGATGTTAAATGTGTTTAACGACTGAACTGGAGACTAAATAAATGATTTATATTGAACTAAAATAATAGTAAAATTATATATTTATATATATATATCTATATACACTTTTATTAGTATTGGTACATTGATTGATAAGCACGATTTTAGACGTTTGATGGCCTGTTTGAGCTTGTTTAAAGCAAATAAACACCCAACAAAAAAAGAAAAAAATATATTTATATAAAAACGTAAATAATCTACGTTTTGTTGTTCGTGTCGATTTCAGTCATTAAACATGATTCACGTTCATAATCATATCCTGAAGAGACTCATTGAACATACTGAAGAATTTTAAACTACTTTAATCCCTGGTACTTAGTTACTTAGTTATCATACAGTAACACCGTTACTAACTTATCAGGAGAAGTAACTAATAACTACCAAACAAATTACTTGTTTCGTCTAAGTTTAAACAGAATAAAATGTCGAACCTTCACAGCCGTCTGCAGAGCCGTCTGCATGGCGTTGCGTCTGGCCCACGAACGATAGAAATACTTCTCACAGCCGGCCCAGGCCCCGGACATTTCATCAAACAGCCTGAGATAAACACAAACAACACACAAAACCACATGTATATAAACATTTAGACAGTTCTATGTTCATGTTTGAAGCTTAATTGTGACTTAATTGTGCTTTTAATGAATGAAACGTTATAATACGAGACTTGTACAGGTGTATAAATGTGATCTCACATCTGTTCGGTGTCTTCCTGGGTTCTCAGTGCAGACAGAGTCGTCTTCATCTCTACAGGGTGCAGACAGAGCGGCTCCTCCGGATCTGCCGTACGACCCCAGTTCAGGCCTTTACGATAGGACAGACCTAAATCCCACGCACCCCCCCAATACACACAAAAACAAACAAACATTGGAACCATGACACGCCAGTAAACAAGAGTCGGCTTTAACTGTAAGTGATTATTAGGAAGAAAAACAAACACTTGATTGTAGGGATGCATCGATATATCGATAAACTTTCACCCAAGTAACGATATGATTCACGAGACTGGACTGGACACATTTTCATTTGGCTACTTTAACAACAAAAGAAGTTAAAAAATATATAAATATATTCATGGTAAATCTTTTATTTATCTTAAATATGAACGTATGTATTTTGGGGCCTGGTGTTTACAGGACTGGGCTTGTGATCAGATTGTTGCCAGGTCGATTCTGAGAGTCGACGGATCACGACCGAAGTGCCCTTGGGTGAGGCACCGAACCCCCCAGGTGCCGTGACTAGGGCCGCCCACTACGTCGAGTACGTGTGCTCACTGCTGCCCCCTAGTGTGTACAAATGTGTGTTTCACTGCACATACAGGATAAAATATAGAGAAACGATTCCTCCATGTGTTTAATGCAAATCCCGAACGAATCGTCGTGAATCGCATCAGGTGAGTCGATTCTTAACCTCTTTGTGACTCGTCGAATCCCTACTTGAAGCTGTGTGATCTTTTTTTTTTCCCAGTTTGAGGCCGATTTCCCGGGTTGTTACGGCGACACTAACCGATCTGCGCCAGCATCTTGAAGAGGTCGACCAGAGCTCTCTGTTTCTGCATCAGGATGTGTTTCACCTCCGATTTCTGCTTTTCCTGTTCGAGCGAGCGGTCCACCGTGAGACCCTGCAGGGCCTGGACGTTACCGATGATCTCCGCTGAGGGGAAACAACAACACACACACACGGTTCGAGAAATCATGGAATCATCAGAATGGAATATCAATGTAGGTGCGTCCCAAACCGAGCACAATGTGATGGAACACTACACTTTTAAGGGACGTGACGGACCAACATGCGATCGCGGTTCTTTTATCTGCCAGCGTTTGTTTACTTCAGGGGTCACCAACGTGGTGCCCGCGGGCACCAGGTCGCCCGCGAGGACCTCATGAGTCGCCCGCGGGCCTGTTC
>JAOTRQ010094934.1:0-10546 GCA_028565875.1 Hoplisoma paleatum
CCTGCACTAGGCTCCTCCCTCCCCTCTTAGCGCCCACACACACGAAGCGGAATAACTAGAACATGTGAACAGAGCACTCATAACATTAAACAAACACATAACCCATAACACTAAGCGATCGCTACAATATAATACATATATTGTAATTATCTAATTTACACCAATGCAAGTGTGATTTCTAAAAGAATAGCGGAATAAGAAAATCACCCAGCACTACTTACACCTAGACTAAAATGCTTTTCAGGACACAGTCTACAACCCAAGATAAGCCAGTAAAACAAAGGTCACATGATCTGAAGCTAAATAAATAAGATATAACAAGAGGGGAGATATGGGGTGGGCAGAATCTTAGCAGGTGAAGATGGAAGTAAGATTCTGCCAGGGAGTTAGAATCCAACACAAAACTGGGAACAGAGCACACGTCCAAAAACCAGAATATATAATTGGTGGAGTCCGAACAGATCAGGTGCATTCTGGGAGTTGTGGTCTTGTGGTACAGCATGTTTACTAGTTAGATGGTGAGAAACCGAGTAGACAAGTAGAAGCGTGACACATAAAAATACCACCAAACTCCTGAATGCAGTAACAGTAATGCTCCAACAATACATCAAGTAATGCAGCTTTGTAAATTACCAACAGCATACAAAAACATTGACAGACTTTTGAGCATCGTATATCAGATAAAAACAGTTCAAGGTCAGTAAGCACAACAGGAATTTATAGATAAGAGGCACCAAATAAGGTGCACTGTCAATTTCAGAAAATTAAATACCTCGTCATAACTCCCAGGACTACATTGTACTGTACACCTGTAAGTGTGAAGCAATCTGCAGCCTGACCTAGTAATCCAAATGATGCTGGTAAAAAAAAAAAAACTTACTATAGCTAGGCTGCTAAGATGAGGGTCCTTGAACAAGATCCTTAATCTTAATTGCTTAGACAGCACGATGTAACTACTATAAGTCGCATTAGATAAAGCTGTTAAAACCTTAACAAGTGAATGTGTATATACAGTCAAATGTGATTAATCGGACCACATCAGGACGCAATTGTTTTGGTCCTAATAAACAGTAGGTCCAATTATACAAACATGCCAGACATTACAAAATGGGACATGCTATAATTTATGTAACATAATGAATGTTAACTAAACCGCTATTGTGCGATATATACGTATAGCGAACATACAAACAAGAACTACTGCTGCTCATAACCTTTGTTTAGAAAAACAAATAGTTTTTTAACAATCTACAACAGAATGTTTAGGTACTCAGCATGCGAAGCATAATAAGAACTTACTAAACTGCAGTCAAAGTTTGAAGAACTTATCCAGTGCGATCTGATGCACTCCATTCAAGTGCATCACAAAAGCAAACGGACCACATACGGCAATTTTGCTCATGTAATTTCGCTCTAAAAAACAACAATTTTTTACTTATCCTTCACAGCAAACATCACAGGACCTGAAACCTAATAAATATAAATCATCGTTGAGTGCTATGGTCACTACCAAATTATTGTTTTTTTTGTTTAGCTTTAAATCATGTGATGTTTGCAGGGATACTGGGATAAACTCAAAGAGCAAACATTATATCTGTACTAGGGTTGCACCGGATATCTGATCCCGGTTCCGATTTGCCGGATATCCGACCATTTTAATTTTACCGAAAATCAAACTGTGCCGTGTCAATAATTGTCACATGATCAGTTCAGTTTAGGAGTTTCTGTATCTGTTGCTTCTGTATTTTGTAAAGTTGCTGTTGTAAAAAGCGCTGTATAAATACACAACTATATATAAATAAATTTGACTTGACTTTTTGAACAAAATACCAATTAGTCAGCACGTTTTAAGCTTTTTTTTTTTTTTTGTGATCACGTGAACGGTGCGCGTGACTGCTCATGCGCACTGGGTCCGCTTGTTAAAAAAGTGCATGTAATACAAACAGAACCACAGAAGCTTAAAAATGCAGGAAAGGAGATGTTTTGTGTTTTGTTCTATAAATGTTCTATTTTATGCGACATTAACAAACACACACTGACATTTATGCACACACACATACATGCCAGTGCGCGCGCAGTTTTTTTACTTTACTTTGTAAAGTAAAAACATTGTGGAGAGAAAAAAGTGAGTAAAGCAAAACTGCACATCAAGCACATCAATCTCTGCTTATTTTTTACTCTTTTCTTTTTCGGTTTGGACAAAAGGGATTGAGTTGTTCACACAGATTTGTTGTTTTTGTATTTAATTATATTTTTATATATATAGTACTGCCCTCTAGTGTCGTGGTGGTAAATGTCTACGCAGTAACCTTGATTCAAAACAACAACGGCGATGAGATGACTGTGGTGTTTCTAGTTTTATTTTCAAAAACTAATGTGCATAAATGGACAACTCGATTGCACCAACCTAAAGTCCAAATCTGAACTGAAGTCTGCAGTTTGTAGAGAAGTTCTAGCCTAATGGTTAAAGTACTAGACTAGTAATTAAAACCTCACTGGTTTAAGCCCCACAACTGTCACTATTGTGCCCTTGAGAAAAGACCTTAAACCTCTGTTTCCTAACCCTTGTAAAACAAGAAATCATGATCATTATACAGCAAATGTGTACAGCGTACAGCAAAGGAGTCTAAAAAGAAACATGTTTAATTGGCTGTGTGTTGATGTATCCAGGTGTCGGCGGTGGAGTCTCTGGAGGGCCCTCTGCTACAGGTGGAAGGACTTAGTGACCTGAGGCTGGAGCTGCACAGCAAGAAGCTCAACATTCATCTGGTACTAATCGATGAGCTGCACCGCCACCTGTACATCAAGTCTACCAGCCGTGTTGGTCAGCGGGGCAAAGACAAAGGACGTGCCGCAGGGTGAGTCTGGATGTTGCACGTTTAAGCATATCTAGTGCTGGGTGAAACGGTATGGTTTATTTATTCATAAACTTTTTAGTTTTAATAGGATGCAAATCATATGTTTGTTTACAGCTACATCAGTTGTTATACCACTGTTATATCAACACATTGGAAAGTTGTCCAATTTACTTTGGTAGTACTATGGCTATTTGTACCGTGGAGTCTTTACTATAAGGTATAACTGGACATTTCATCAGTGGTGAGTGGCAGGCTGGAAACGTCATTTTATTTTTAAGCTTAGTATTATTATTTTTTAAGATAAGCGTTATATTACACACCCATAACATTCAGTTGAAGCAGTGTTGTCACAACATCAGAATATGACCGCTGGCAATAGAGTTGTGTAGTCTGGATTTTTCTTCATACTGACATAGCAACTTCAGATTATAACAATAATATACTTCAGTACCGACGAGGGTGTGGGTGGGGTGTGTTTTTGCTTGCCAGCTTGTAAACTTACTTGTAAGGTGCCTTAAATTGCATGCAACGTTCACGAGTTATGTTTTATGAACAATGCAGAGGCCAACGTGCGGAATCATATTATTACCACACAATAAACAAAGAACTAAAGATGAAAATCTTGAAGTGAAATCTATGACCATGATGGGAAATGCATCTCTGGTCTTTAGTGCATTTAATTCAATTTAAATGGCTCAATGGACTGAATCAATTATAGTTGGCTTAGACATCGATAGTCTTTACATTTATCAGAATTCAAACACGACAAAGGATTCTTACATCTATAAGGTTCTATTAAGGCATTTACTACCCACTCTGAACAAACTTAAACAGAATATTAAATACTGATTGTAAATAATTAATCATTATCATGTTTTATTTATTAGAGCACATGTAAGCATTGCTGACATTCTAAAACGTTTAAGTAGGAAAACTTAATGTCATGCAAAGCAATGACTCATGCACCAAACTCTTATTTTATTGCTTATATGCAGTACAAAAAGAATACACCCAAAATACAATTAATACATGTAGTGTTATAAATTCATAATTTCATAAAAAAGTCATAAATTCTCTTGTTGATCGTTTCTGTCACTTAATGCTTCTTGTTCAGTTAGTTGTAAGAGTCTAATTTCACTTTTAGGTTAAGTTTCCAATATACAAGCGCCTGAACCATGATTGTTCAAGCTGCTATATTATAGACACGCGTGCTGGATATTAGAATAACTGGGAATGAACAAGACATATACATGCAGCCAGTAATGTCCCAGAACGAACGTGTGAATTAACAGAAAAGAATCGACTCCCAACAAAGAATCATGAATGCTGTAATTACCAATGAACTGTTATCACCTCTGTGAAAACCCCTGCTAGCCATCCGTGAGCTTCAACTGCCAACTCCAATCATCATTTGGGATAACGGATTCTAAGAATGTTTTAACATTTCAGAAAACATCATGTCTTTACTATATCGTTAATTATTTTAAATGCTGTAATCGTATATAAATACTGTGATATGTGATATACCGCAATATTGTACTACTACCTAATTCTATTATGCAGAAAGCATATTTTATTTTTCAAGTAAGGATGTAATGATGCACTTTATCCACAATGCAGAGTGATTCATGACACGATTTTTTTTCTGATTAAAATAAACAACATTTAAAGTCAAAATAAATTCAAACCAAAGTTTCCGGTTTCATTTTTTTCAGCAAACAAAGTAAAACTATTTTAATTATCCTGTATCTATACAAACAATGAATTGTATTTTGGGGGTTGATGAGAACTAATAAAAAAATGCGGTTTCCCCACTTTGGAGTTAAAAACGCCCTGTACTGTTTAAAGTGAAAATATATATTTTAAAAAAAAATAAAAGAATCACAAATTCAAAACATGTCCCAAGTGAATTGATTCTTTATTTTTGTGAATCAGTAAACCTTAAGAAACTATGTATTAATAACTTAAAATCAACATGTTTCTTTCCATGCAGTAAGTGGCTTCTTCTTTCAGCGTATTGATTCATATCACATGTGTCATATTGTAAGAGCAAGCAAAGCTTCAAATACTCAAAACCTTAATTACTGAAAACTTTATGGAAGATGCGTTTTTTTTTCTTTTTTCTTTCTTTTTTTTTTTTTTTTTTTTTTAGCTCTAGCACTTTTCTTTTGATAATATACTAACATGCTTGTATTTCAAACCAATTAATTACAAAATAATGGCACATGAATGCATCTGCCACTTTATAATGTGGCCATTCTTTTTCACCACACTTAGATGTTAGACAGATGAGATCAAGCAATTTCCCTCCTACACTCTGAAATTCCCTCTAATTTCTCAAATCTTCTAAGGATCTTCTGCACTGTAGAGAATTCTCAGTAGATGACTTGCAATCTTTTTAGAGGCTCAATGTTTTAAACATTTGAATCATTTTGTCAAGCATTTGTTGATAAGTTGGAGATCCTCTGGTATCTGGTTAAACCATCAATGTATAAAGTTACAGTTGTGCACATTTTAATCATACTGCCCAGCCCTAGCAATATCTTTTATTGAATATTTTTGGCTTTTTTTTTAAAGCAGTGTTTTCTAGGTGCCGGTGATTACAGAATATTTGTTTTACATTGCAATATAAAGATTTTCCGGGAGCATTTCACATTTGCATTAGAACTTAGTTTACTGATACACGCTCAGAAAATTGGAATATTACAGTGTGAAAATGCACTGTGTAATTATCAGTAACTAACCACCAATTCACACTTAATTAGCTTCATATGTGCACTAAGCTCATTATAGGAATATTACAGAAATAGGCTTTTGTAATAGAAAATAAACGGGCAGATGGTGTCCGAGATTAAACATTCACAACACAATAAAGGTCGAGAAGATCACACATGACTCAGGTCTTTATTAAGCATAGTTATTGTATCCTGCGTTACACCAAATGTTGTGTGATTTATCATGTGATGTTCCAAAATGATATTCATTATTCATCTGTGCTTATCAGGGCATCCCAGAAATAACAGCTCATATCTGTATTACACATGGCAAACACGATTACAATGTCATTCTTTTTTTTATATCTGCTTACAGCTTTATGCTAAATTTGGTCGCCCTGGTCAGGTTACACATTCGTGTAATATTTGAAATGAAAAATGTATTTAAAGCCAAGCTCTATGGAGAAAAGTGATTTGCATATTTTAAACACATGTAGATTTCTCAACTTTGTTGAGGCACTTGTTTATAAATTGTTCATACATTTGTGCATACATACCAGACCAGGCCATGAATGTTTTTCATTTTTTCAATTTGTCATCTTTATCATCCAAGTTTGCTGCTGCTAGAACATAGAATGGGGGTGCCCAAATACTTCCTTACAAGTGGCTAAACGATAATAAAAAGCAAAAAGAATTAATCCTGTACATTTAACCCACTCAGTCCAGTGAAACATACATTTACACACACTAAGGGACAGTAGTGAACACACATGCCCAGCGTGGTGGACCGCCCTTGCCTGGGTAGCAGCCCTGCTCTCAGAACCAAACCGGCAACTTTCCGATTGCAAGCCCAGTTCTCTAATCATTGCGCCACGGCTGCCCCGTTTTATTCATGTTTTATTGTTGAATAAATTAGGTTTGTTCAAATGAACTGTGTTTTTAATTCATAATATGAATTTGATATAAAAATCTTTAGAATAAGCATTTTTAGAAGCAGAACCATTTAAACAAGGTGGAAAGATGGAAAAAAATGATGGTGTCTGTGTGCATGGAAACCAGAACAGATCAGCACTGACTGTAAAATATTTGAGTAAACCTTTCAGGGGGGCAAGTTTAAATCCTGTAAGTAAATCCTGGTGATCTACTGAACCACAGGAATAAAAACATCATCAAAATCCTGCTTTTTTTCATGATTCATTAGCTTGATCATCACACGACATCGAAGTATGAGAATCTGGAATGTTTACACATCATGTGTTTTAATTAAAATACCAATAAAAACAATTCCAACAAGTCATCTCTCAGAGAAATGTGTGCTCGTGGGTAAGCGCCTTAAGTACACTAAAGAAAGCAAGAGTAAAGAGTTGTAATATCTCATACGCTTCCTAATGTGTCAACTTACACTTGTTCCTGATAAGTAGGTCATTCTAAATCACAGATCCTTTAATTTTCTTCGTAGTTAGACGCGGCACGATTTGTTCTTATATTATTGTTTATAATTTGCTAAATAAGAATAATAAGGGCTAGATGTACTTGTTTGGGGGTATATTTTGTGAAAGCAGTAGTTGTGGTTGTATTATCAAGTATTTTTCTGCTTTATTTGTTGTGATTAAATCATTGTTAAAACTGTACTCCTTATCCAAATTCAAGTACACATACTCTTTTATGTAAGACAAGACGTTGCCATGGCCGTGCTTTTTATTTTGCTGGCAAATTTACGTGTAATGGATCATTACTTTCCACTACTTTTAATTTTAAAGAGTATATAAATCTTTGCTTGGTCTCGAACAGTAAGTAAGTCAAATGTTGTGGTCATTGAAGTAACTGTGTGGATTGATTTTGTAAGAGCATGATCAAGACTTCCAAGTTCTACCCAGGCCTTAGAATACTCCAACACCCAAGTGAGCATTTGTGAGACCACTTCAACAGTAGTGTTTGCATTGTGAATCTTCCAGTAACTGTGGGATGCACTGCAGGCAGCATGACTCCAGATACATCTGACATCCCACCACTTATTGAGTCACTCCCAGCCAGTTTATCTGCAGTTACTCTAGATACGAGTGGATATGGATTACCCCATAGCAGATTTTTGCTAATAGCTCTGAGGTTTTTTGATTAATTGCGCTATTTTGGCTGCACTTGATGCTGTATTACTCATTATAGCATGCTCTCATAAGGGAAGCAGAACTCCTACAGATATCCACTTCTTTGTCGTCTCATTAAAAAGTGTTTGGAGCAGATGTGACAAGAGATAACGGATTATACTCATTATGAATCTTAGGACCGAATACAGCGGAAATGCTTGTAAACTGCCACATGTTTGCAGTAAAACTCCCTCTGAAATTAGACATCATTGAATCATAGCCTATTGTAAATCCTGGTGTAATATCTGATCAGAACAAGCTTGTTCGGTTCCCTAGTGGTTTAGATTTTTTTGATTTTTCTTCTTTATATTTGTATAGTTTTTCACTAGGTGCTCCTGTATGTTAAACAGGCGGTTAATGGGCCAATCAAAGCAATAATCATGGTCACTTTATATCCAAGACTTACTTGTACTCGACGCCTTAATTTCTTTTTTTGCTGGATGGCAATTACGTTAGTCTAATCACTCTACTGGTACTCTCCAGAAGAACCCTTTTGGTGTAACATCTTGGGGCATATTCACACGAGAAGTGGCAAAACCCAGGGCTTGATTTACTAACACTGCTAACTAACACGTCTGTTTTGCTATCGAACCCGACAGCCATCCGCCTACTATAGTGCTATTAGTGTGCTTCTAAAAGAGCAAAGAATGGTCCCCCATTTATCTATCATGAGTCTCCTACGGGAAAAGAAGGCGCTAGTTTAAATTTAGTAAGGAGGAAATTGCACTGTAGTTCATGAATTCCAATCAAACCAGAACATTCCCCCTGAGAATAAAATATCAATTTGACTATATAAATTATTATCATTTACACAGAGGGTAGCCGAGGAGGTTACAAAACATTTTATATGAGGGCAAGCTGCAATATGGAAGAAATTTGGTTTGATGTGTCTTCTTTATTAGTAGAAGGGGTATGTAGATCTTATCCAGTGTGCTGTAGTATTGCATTGAATACTTGCCTGAGCATGTGGCTAAGTGACAGCTGTGTTATTCCCACTGCTATTCAAATGACCCACTGACATGATCCTGTGGGTAAGGTTTTTAATCTTGCCAGGAGTTTAACGTGTACTGGGATGGGAATCATGCGAACGCTGAGTAAGAGCTTACCGGATGCGAAGAAAATATAATAACTGGTTTACACCTGCTTTTAAGAGGCGCAGAAATTCCCTTATCGAATAGTGGTGCACTAATTTTAGCAGTTTTTGTAAATTTCACAGAATATATTAAGTAGAACTCCCCATAATTCTCCTATAATCTCACTGATGTCGCACACAGTTTCTGTGCCTGAAAACAGATCTAAATGGTCAGACAAATCTACCCGGCGTCTACCGCAGTGTGACAAATGTGCATTTATGTGGAATCAGCATTAAATCAACTCTGACCTTTGATTAGCTGAATCTCACGGTTTCACTTTTAAACTTGCGTTATAGCTCAAGAGAAACTCTGAGAAAGTCTCAAATGCTTGTGAGGGATAAAATCTTTACCGGATAAAATGAACAACTGAACATTAAACCTCTTTTGATTATTAATAATGAGTTCTTTTTACTATTAGACAATCACTGATTGCTTTGGTGCCTAAAAATAAAAAGATTTAATTGCTTTGACCATGTCTCATGCATAAAAGCAGTTTAAACACTTCCTGTGTAATCCCAAAGTCCAGTATCCTCTTCAGTCACAACAGAAATAGTCCATCTTTTGACTCGAGGTCATTGAAGTTTTGACTTTAGGTGGACATTTCTACCGTGCTAATGATCTATCAAAGCGTGAGAAGCTGGTGTGCTCATTGAATATCTCCCTACCCCACCTGATGCTCATATAGAGATAATGTATTAAAGATAAATCTCTTATTATGTTTGTAGCTGTTAAACAAAATCTCGAGGCAACTTACTGGACAAGCAATCAAAAGATTGCTGGTTCAAGTCCCACTAGTGCCAAGTTGCATTATGTTGAGCATAGCCCCAAGACCCTTTAATTGCTTAGATAATATTCTGTCACATTACTAACTCACTTTATATAACAGTGTCTACTAAATGTTGAAAATATAAATAGGGGTTTCTAACAGTAAAGCTCCATTTCTGCCCCATTTCTCCTGGATTTTCAATGTTAAGCCTCCTGGCCGTGAGCCTGGCTGCTAATCTTTGTCTGTGTCCACACATAAGACCTGGCTGATTGGTTCCACTCTCTCATTTTGTGAAAACACAGATAACTTATTCCTAGGCATGTGGATGAGAATAAAAGGGAACAATAATGGACAGGTTTTTGTTTTCCAGCAGCCGTGCGGCGGTCTCCAGGGGATTACTCGCTCCCGTGTTTTTGCAAGCCCTGAAGACCACCGTTGCGGCTGCCGCATTGCTAATTCTTTTGTATGAGCAAAGTCGCTATAGTATAGCGCATTAGGCTAATGCAGGTTGGTGACCCCACTGAGCTAAAGTGTTCTATTGTAGCGCTGGATTTGATCATAGAAATGTGCCGTCTCGGTTATATTTCCTGACTCACGTGTTTACTGCTTCACAATCACAGTTTGTAGCTTTCCAGAGGCAAAGTGATTTATTAGTCAAGGTCATAAAACCGCATCAGTTGAGCATTTCCCTGCTTCTTTTTTTAATGTGTGTGAAAATTGACAGTTTTGTTGTTTAGTTTTTTTCCCTATTAGGGCACTTAGCATCTAAGGTCCATTTAGACAAAAGCTGAGCACTAGTAAAAATTACCTTGATGCAATTTTGTTAAGAAAACACTTTCAACCATTTTGTTTACAACAGATACAGCTATGTTTTTCTTTTTATTATATATATATATATATATATATATATATATATATAATCAATATGTAG
>JAOTRQ010094964.1:0-10545 GCA_028565875.1 Hoplisoma paleatum
GTGCATCATAACATGTTGTGTTATAAATGTGCAGTTAGATTTGAAGTTTCTGTTACAACTGAACATTTATCGGTCGCGCAAATAATCAGCGCCACAGTTTTTTATGTTCGAAATTTTGGAAAAGTGCTGCTTATACTCGGGATAATACGGTACATGCTAATAAGCTTTTGATGGTCACACTCCACCTCCCCTGTGTGTATTTTTTAATAGTGTTTATTAAACTAGGCTACATTTACTATCCTAAAATTTACAACTCTATACTGTTATACCTGACCTGACCTCTTTTCTTTTAGCCCTGAAGACTGAAATCAGAGTTGGAGATTATGTCCGAGTTAAACCGTCTGTGGACACTCCGAAACAGAAATGGGGAAAGGTGTCTCACTATAGTGTGGGTGAAGTTAAGTGTAAGTCATGCCATTAAAAAAAGCCATGTGCTGTTAAATAAACTGCATTCTTGTCGTGTGGAATGATGCTCTGGCTTTGTAACTGGTGGTGTTTTTCTCTCTCTTTGCAGCTCTTGTTGGAGAGGAAATAACTGTTGACTTCCCTGAGCAAGCTGGTTGGCATGGGATCGTGTCTGAAATGGAATTTGTTTTTGAACATGATTTATCAGGTTATTTTTTAAGTTAAATCACTGAAGTGATGTGTGGGTTGCACTGATTCATTTGTGTTGACTTAAAAAGGCTTAGAACATGTAATGCTTTAATATTTAATAAAGTAAGCTACAATAATGAGTTGCTGTTCATTGTTTTATTTGCTTTCGTATTTAAGGCCCAAACGCTGCACCAGGCGAATTTTGTATCGGGGATAATGTAAGAGTGAAAGCTTCGGTTGTAACTCCCAAACTTGACTGGGGAGGCGTCACTCATCAAAGCGTTGGCAGAGTTAAAGGTATGAATGTAAAAGATGCTTTAAAAAGAAGTATAATGTGTCGAGAATGCAAAGTTTATAATGTATACTCTCTTGTACTCTTCTCGTGTCTGGTTTACTCGGCTACGAGATGCTTTTAGTCATCAGATATGTTTAGTAATATATTTATAATATTTTTTTTTACTAGAAATAGTTTTGTAGAAATACAATTTATGAAACGTCCATTTAAAGTTTATTTAAAGTGTCTATATGTCTATAACAATATAGAAATGTTTTTCTTCACTGTTTTTTTTACACATAATAGCAATAAAGAGGTAATTCACTTTTTTTTATTAACCCTTTATTACTATGATGTGTAGAAAAACATAACATTTACATTTGCCAATGATTACAAGACAATATTTACTATTTCTTACTGTTTTACAGCTCTGTATATGCTAATATTTCTCTGCTTTCTGGTTCAGCTATCAAGGACGATATTATAACCGTCAACTTTCCTGAGTTTTCAGGTTGGAAGGGTTTCATCTCAGAAATGGAGTTAGTACCCAAGAAAGGTGAGGAAACGATAAAACGATTAAAATCAATAGAGTTCAATTGTTGTGTTCTGTTATTTTAGTATTTTACAGTTTTTGTTTTATAAAACATGTGTTTCTTAGCACATTTAACATACACTAAAGCAATATAAGAAGAAAGCAATTTACATTAAATCTTTGCATTATTATAGATATTAAATGAAATATATAACTACTAAATAATAAAGTAATTATTCTAATTGTCAGGCAATTGGTGAATGAATGATATGAAAGTATTAATTTTGAGTTTCATGCAGATTATATCCTCATATTATAGTGCAGCCCAGTCCACCGTTCAGAATAGGAGACCGAGTCCGAGTAAAATCCAGTGTTACTTCCCCCAGATATAATTGGGGAGCGGTTACTCATCAATGTGTGGGTGCTGTTACAGGCAAGTGTGGTCAGTGAAATAGTTTCATATGAAATACACTTAATCCACGAATATTACCGGAGGTCTGTTGAGCTGCAAAGAATTTTTCCGTTTTCTCTGCAGCTCTTAGTGAAGATTTAACTGTTACATTTCACAAGCAGTTTCGCTGGGTGGGTGTGATTTCTGAAATGGAATTGGCTTCATAAGGTAATTTTTAAAATAAAAAAACTATCGTTTTCAAATTCAATTTCATCAAAACCTGATCAGAGGCACATACGTATCAAGAATATCCTGAACGGGGGATAATAAATACACAATAAGCATAGTGGTTTTAAGATATTGTGTAGTACTCATACACTAATGATTCCAGGACTTCAATAAAATTTGTTTTAAAATAAAGTTTGTATTTCTTTTAGCTCTGTAGGTGACGGACGACCTCCGAGGAGAATTCGACCGGAGTGGAAGTGTTGTTACAGAGAATAACACAAAAATAACACGAATAAATAGAAATATTGAACGTTTGAGCCAATGCTTAAAACATTGTAGTATAGTATATATAGTTTTTTGGAATCTTAGTCATTAAAAAGTAAAAACTTGTGCACACGTGTGATTGTGCAGTAATGTGCCTTCTATTGAATCATGTTTAGTGTAATGTATAAAGAAAATTATGTATTAATGTTTAAACAAAGGCAATACAAGGAAATAGATTCATTTTTCCGATTGCTACCACTAGGGGTCGCCAGAGCCGATAGTTCAATTACATATGTCTATTATAAAATAGATGTCCTTGGATCTGAATTTGCTGTTTTTGTAAAAAATCTAATAAAATGTTTAAAAAATGTTTATTTCTTAATGATTCAGGGATTTCTTAATTGTGTATTCATTAATTATTGTAAATGCAACCACCATATATATATATATATATATATATATATATATATATAGAGAGAGAGAGAGAGAGAGAGAGAGAGAGCGATATTATTTCTATGCATTTAACACATAACCGAATCCTTGCAGTGAAACACACATTTACACGCACTAGGGGGCAGCATTGAACACATGTGTCTGTCATGGTAGGCAGCCCTCGCCACGGCACCCAGGGGATTTGCCTCTGAGTCAGTTTGTACAGTATGTTCATGTGTATATACAATAATCTACAATATTCTCTCTCTCTCTTTGTAGTTAGAGAACTGGGCTTGTGATCAGGTCGTTGGTTCGATTCCCGAGAGTCACAACTTGTGTCTGAGTAAAGCACTGAATCACTAACTGCTCCCCTAACTGCTCCCTGGGTGCTGTGGCAAAGGCTGCCCACCATGCCAGGCACGTGTGCTCACTACTTCCCCCTAGTGTGTGTAAATGCTTTTCAATGCACGTATTGGAATGAATGCGGAGGAATAAATCCCCTGTTAGTAATAAATAACAGCGGTGAAAAAAGTATTTAAAAACAAAATGATAAGAAAAAAATTATTTCAACTGAAGGACGTCTGTAGAAATGTTCACTTTGTTAAAATAGAATTTGTGCTTCGTTATGATCTTCATCAAACTCAATCATGTCTGCGTAGATCTGAACTGCAAATTTTCACTTTAAACAAAAAAATAAATAAACTAGAAAACTGCACCTTGTTGGATTTAATAGGAACGAGTTTAATAATTATTTTGCTTTTTTTTATATAGAATTGCACTTATTTCGTGAAGTTAGACAGCATTGTGGAATTAAAGCATCATAACTGCCCCCATTTCCTTGCTCGAGTTGGAATTCTTTCTAAACTGTGAAACAAAATTCAGGTCGCACGATGGCTCACTGGGTTAAACTATCACCTCGTATAGCTCCAGTATACCTCCAACAGTCCACAGACACACTCTGGTTAAATTGAGCAAGACACTAGATTGCCATGTATCCGACTGGTGTAACAGTGAACCTGCTGAAAAAAAGCTGTAATTAGAAATTCTAAAGTACAAAAACTTTGATTTGATTTATGAACAATGCCAACCAACAGATTGTTCCAGAGAGCAGAGAGAGATTCTTTTTTTTTTTTTAAACCTTACAGAAAAAATCCCAACTTTAATTTTGGAAATGGGGTTTGTACAGTGTATAACTTTTTAAACGTGGGCATCTAAAACCCACAGGCACTTCCATAAAATATAACCTCAGGCAGTTTATGGAGAGGAGTAACGTCCACAGAACAGAACACTGCGTGTGGGTTTATGCTGAATGAAGAAGAGGAAGGGATGATCGGCCACAAAGCGCTCGGGAGGATGAGGCATACACCGACACATCATGATGGCCGCGGTGGCTGCGGCTGCTTCGGTACCTTCTTCATTCACCTCCACGAAGGCCTTGTGCAACACCTCAGAGAGCACCAGGTCATTACACGGAGACATGCCTGAAAAATCGGACCGAGCTTGATCGAACGCGTCCACCATGCCCATGCTGACGAGCAGCTTTTTCAGATCGTACGTCTCCTCCAGTTTAAACTGTGGCACAGCCAACTCCACCTCCACGGTGTCCATCATATCGGGTCGTGTCCATTCCAGGAACGTCTCGGGTGTGAGGCTTTTCTCGAGCTGAATGAGTACACACACTTATTAATTAATAACAACAAATACATATGGTAATTCTGCTTATACGGTTGACACATGACTTGTAAATGTACCTTCTCAAGTCCAGTAGTTGTATCTGCTATCTCAGTAGGGAGCATAATTATCATACTGAGCTCCTTTCCGATGTACGGCATTTCTAGAACGCGACAGCTCACATCAGGAATGTAGGTCAGGGGAAACTTGGCCTTCTGATGCATCATCTTCACTGGCTTACTCGCATTCTGTCATTAAAAGCAGTACTTAGTTTATAACTCATAAAGAAAGTGAAATGTAATCGTAACTGTAATGTACGTCAAATTTAATGTGTCTGATAAATGCCAAACATTATAGGCCATGAAAAAATAAATACTTAAGAAAATTAATAAAATGAGTTGTAGGACTAGTTTAATCTAACACCACATGCAACACTGCAAAAATACATTAATGTTCCACAGAGATAACAATTATATTAACATTGGCACAATCCACAGTTCCAATTCACACAAAATCTTAGTTTTATTTAATTATCTGAAGTAATTTAACGCCAGATACGTATTTTGCCCCCCTCGCCCAGTGTTTAAAACAAACAAACAAACAAACCAACACCACCACAATGAAATGTGTGAATACCTTCGTCAGATTAAACGGTTCCTCCTTTGTTCTGGCCACATCGAATTTCTTATCCCAGCTCCCCTTAAAGTAAATAGCGTTCACCAAGACGAGTCTGGTCAGAGAATCCAGAATTCCTTCTGGCAGCAGGTTCTTGATCTTGTCTATATTAAGCAAGATGACAATAGCATATTATTGAAGACACAAAGACACATTGTGCATAAACACAAATACCCTCACTCACTGACACATCCTCCTACTTTCGGAGCACCTACAAAGCTGAAACGTGGCTCCATCGTTCCCTATCATGTCCTTGGAAAAACAAACTTCTTCTCACTTTCCTACGTCACGTCAAAGTCATCAAAAACGTTTAACAGATGCCAAAAAATATTGTTATAAATAAATCCAGATTATTATTTTTTACCACATGGATAAAATTGTTGTTGTTGTTGATTAATCTGTTTTCTCCCTAGAATAAATATTACATGTTAAGAATTTATCATCTTGTTCTCCCATCATCTCACAGCAAGAAAATCATAGTTTATAGTATTAAGTAAATTACCGTATAAAGATATAGTAGTATTTACAAACCTTACTTTAACTTAAACATAATACTTAAAAGTTTACATTTACATTACGTAGCGACAGTAAAACTAATTTGATTGTAAAGATTTATAAACTGCATTTTAACTTCTTAACTATATTAAATGTGGTGCAGTATTTTCTTCTTAAGACTTCAGCTTATTACATCACGAGAAAAAATATATAATTAAAGTCAACAGGAGTTTAGAATGTTTCTTCAGGTTTACAACAAATACGAATGTCGAAAAATAAAACAGAACTGACCTTTGGTTTGTTCCTCCACCCACTTATTAATGTGCACACGTGCAGCATCTGCATTTGATTTAAAATCCACGGCTTCCAGTTCTGCTTTGTAATGTTTTTTTGTGTCCGCTAGAAATTTCTGTAACAAAAGTTTGTTTTATGTAAGAAAAAAACATTAAGACAACAAAACAATGTAGTCGTCCATGTTACAGAACCAGACGTGCTACAGTTTATGTAGCATATTAAATGTTTATTAAACCTTTATTGTGCGATATGCACATATAGTGAATGTTTTCCCCCAGTATTTATGAGAAGCATTTATAGGTTCAAAAGTTCTTTGGAACGTTTTGCAGGCATCAAATTCAAAATGCTATATACAGCTCTTTAAATATAAATGAGAAGGATTCGTACATGGTTGTATTCTGTTGTTCGTAATGTTTTACACAACGTCCCGACTTCATTGTAATTATGGTTGCAATACCGAATAAATTCATTCCTTACCTCCACAAACTTGTAGGACTTCTCTCCATAAAGCCGATTTGCCAGGTTGAGGGCGTACGGGGCGCCGGCTTTGTTCAGGTCACCCATCAACTTGCTGAAGCCAATATGAACATCATCCTGGGCTTTGCCAAATTGCAAAGACTACAGAATTAAAGCAGAGAAACAGTTAGGAACCATTATTTTTACTTTCTATTAGAGTTATTGTTGCAAAAGCTTTAAGCAGGTTATTAAGAATACATGGAACAGTGGTATAAAATAAGCCTCCATAGTCTTTCCAAGATACATAAAGCACAAATATAAACTTTTTACTCCCATTGCCCATGAGCCGAACTCAAAGCTCAAAGACTTTTTATATGAACACAAAAGGTCCTTTTCACTCCAATATTGTTCAACAATTTGTCCAAATCTGTTAGCGAGCACTTCTCGTTTGCCAAGATAATCAATCAACAGATGTAGACGGCAGGATTAACGACACAATTATTGTGCCTTAGACTGACCACAATAAAAAGTCTCCCTAGTGTCGTTTTATGCGGTGGCACGATGCCACGAGTGTCACAGGTTTTAGGGGAGCATTTAATCGGCATGCTGACTGCAGGAATGTTGCCCGACAACCAGTTGTTGTTGCCTGTTGATAGAAATGCTTGTTTCTCTACTATAAGCTACAACCAACGGAGAATTTATTCAAACAATATTTGAGCGAAAGGGGCTTTTATGTACATAGAAAGACCTCTTAGACCTTTGAAATCAGCTGATGAAAAATGGGAACAAAGACAAAAAGGGTTGAGTTTATATACTATAGTGTAAAAGCACAATAACAGTAAGTCTCCCAGTTATCCACCACCAAAGAGAAGCGCGTTCCTTCGACTCGGAGCCGACCGTCACCACCGTTACTGCTGAAATTATGCCCCTTTTCTGCCCTTTTACCAGAGTTAGTATCTCTGCTCCACATTTATATGTACAACCTTTGATAAAGCTGCTGGTAACTGGAACTTCTGGGATTTCTGTGCCTGCTGTTCCGGTACAGCTTGTTTAGTTTGGCTTTTCTGTGCCCGTTGTTCTGGTGCACCGTGTTTATGTGCCACGTGTTTGTTGAAGCACAAGACCTACAGTTACATATTAATCATCACAATGGTTAAACCGCTGATCACATTAATGTACAGCCATGTTGTTCTGTCTGCATTACGGTTGTATGCAGAACACACACACACACACACACCCTGTGCACTGCTAAGAGACAAAAAAGCAAACAGTAAAGTGATGTTTAAACAGGTGGACCACACCCTGCTCTACAGCTTACTCATTTATATGTACTTGTAGATGTAGAGCTACAGTTGTGAAATATATTAAACTCCTTCTCCCATTAAGACGACTTTTGATGACCCCCCCCCACACACACACACACCCATGAACATGAGTTTAAACATCTCTGGTATCTCAATAGATAACCATCCAAACATGTTCTATGAGTAACACCTAGTAACACATATAAGTTGCTCCTAGTTCATGTCTGGGAGGAAGGAGGGGGCATTAAAGTGAACTAAACAGACCGCTGAACTCAAGTGTGTCGTTTTGCGGTTCTGGTTGTGACCATATTTGGTGTTGTGGATCGAACACAATCTGTCAATGGAAAGAAAATGAACAGGGTTTTCAAAAGTTTGTCTCGATCATATTCTGTAGTGAATATATACGTTCAGAGCCCGATACGTTTTGCTCTTGATCATCACCGGATCACAAAAATCACAACAGGTAAAGTGCTATATGAGAACAGTATGAGTAAAACTATCAAACCTGCTAACACTTTATAAAAACTATTCTACAACGAACACTTCAATAACATTCTGTCCTGAGTGTAACCAAAATGTGATGTTAAAAATAGTAGTAAATGAGCAATAAACAACAATATGGTACTGTGCTCTAAATGAAGTGTTGTGTACACGGATTTCAGGTTTCAAAGGTCAGACTCGTTTAAGGGTGATTTGTATCCAAGACAACTTTATCAGTTCAAGCTAAACACAGAGTGATAAATGAGGAGTGAGTTAATCAGGGCGAGGCTGACCGGGTGACTGTGTCGAGTAATCAGAAGATAACTTGGTAATGAAATCGCTTGTAAAGATGTTTAGGCAAATAAGTATAATAAATAAAATAATCCGCTGTAATATTCAGTAAACTTTTATAAACGGCTCTCACAGAAGAGAAATAGTCCTGCTTATAAAAAAGCTAAACACTAGGGAATGAAATGCTTTTTTAAGTGGCCGTTTAAGTCATCTTTACCATCTACATGCACTACCAGGTACAGGGATATGATGAAAAGCATTCGTTCATTCTACATGACACTTAATGCACTATACATGTCCTACGGACTTAAATTTTTTTTAAAAAACTTTAAAGTTGTTGTATATGATCTGCAAAATGGTACAAAATGTTCGTATATGAAATTCCTGCAAGCATCTTGCAGAAGTCTAGACATCATAATTTGGCCCTTGTCAAACTCCCTCAAATCCTAAGACTTACCAAATCCTAACCAATCTTTCAGCTTCCAGTCGAGCTTGAGGATACCAATGTCAGATAAATCAGTTTTATTCATTCACTTTACCGGTCAGTAGTCATTGTTATGCTCAGTCGGTGTATATTGTATCATATTTTCTAACATCGGAAACGATTGTGTAGATCAACCAACACACACCCTTCCATTAACTACAATGCCCGTTTTATATTTCTACTTTACAGCCTCTACACACCATGAGGTCTGGACTTGATGGTAAATGAGAAATGTTTGGCACTCCCTCACTGTGTAAATGTTAGTTAATCTGGCCTGTCTTACACCTGTACCAGTCATGTTTTATGATTTACACGTTGGGTCATGTATCGTTACTCATCACTGCAGATGTGTACCGATTCACCGTCTGCAAGTTTATTTAAACAAATATGTTCCAACGGTTTTAACTACAAGAACGTACGAAAACGGCATGAAATATATTATAGAATGTTTTTTTCCTCAAACCTCGCTCATCTGTGCAGCAGTGTTCCCAGCAGCTCCTAGAGTAACCATGGCCAGGGCTGAAGAAATGCTGAGGGGAGAATAGAACACGTTGCCGGTTTTGTCACCTTCATTGATCTTCTTAAACAGCTGAAGAGCAAAGTGAGTGTTTGCTACTGACAGGGAATCCATCCTCCAAGATCTGATCAAGAAAACATCAGAAAATTCTATTTAATCACAACATTAAACACAAAAAAAGTGACTAGATCTGAATATTATTTATAACTTAATTGGCTCTTTGACTAGTGACCCTATTAACTCTTTAATTTCTTTATCTATGTGCACTCATTAAACAATATCAGTGGGCTCTTAATTTGAAAATATTATATTCTTCATCCATCTGAACTAAACACTGCCTATTACAATTTAAACTAAGAGACAGACTGCATATCGCTAACGGAAGGCTCATAAGAGAATTCTGTAACGCTGATGTTTCGGTCCTGCATCAAATGATCATTCTTTAAGTTTAAAACGTTTACAAAAAGCTTAATCAGTTTGGAGGCCCATCAGTTGTAGCACTTCTCATGGTTTCTTTGGATGGTCTGGTTCCAGATACATCAGCTAAAATCTTTTCGTTCCCTACTGGCCAGAAGTGCCTCGCTTAACATCACTGGAGGCTCCAGGAACCTTTGAGGAACATCACTGGAGAAGCGACAGGCCTACAGCTTGGGGTTGCTACACATGCTTTATAAATCTGCATTTCTGCTGCTGACATTTGCTGTGTGACAGGGTTAAGGGTCTGTGTGATCTGATGTTAAGAATGTTTATCGATAGTTAAATATTTTTACCCATTCCCATACCAGTTTTACAGTTTAACCACAGTAATCAAATCAAATGTTATTTGTCATTACACATATACAGATGTTCAGTATAATGAAATGTTTCTCTTCGAATATCCCAACTTGTCTGGAAGTCAGAGGCAGAGCACTATTACAGCACTACAAAGTGCTTGCAAACTGAAATCTGCTTACGGGAATCGTAACTAAATCACTGTTAATTATGATTGCTGGTTCGAGTTTTATCAACACAACTGGAACGCAGCTCTTCAGCTACAAATGTTTACAGTACTAAGTAAACATTAGTAGCCTAGTGGGTAGAGAGTTAGGCTGGGAACCCAAAAGGTTGGGGGTTCAAATCCAGGCTCTGCTACACTCCACTACACTGTTGGGTCCTTGAGCAAG
>JAOTRQ010094984.1:0-10545 GCA_028565875.1 Hoplisoma paleatum
GTATGGTTCTTACGTGCGTTTGTATATGTATGTATAAATTATATATAAATTTAGCACAGTTCCACAGCATATTCGAAATTCAAGCTATTTGATGAGACTTATACACAAAATAATATGATACAAAAAAAACTTTGTAGTTCAGTAGAGTCTGTATGTAAACCTTTATGTGTTTTTTTTTATTATTAAAAAGGCAAAAAAGTAAGTGGAAATAATGACTTAGTAAGTGGAAATAATGAGATAGCAATTGACTTAATAATAAGAAAAATAATAGGCGGGAATAGGCTTCCATACTTTACTCACTTTTTTCTGTCCCACCGTGTTTTTCCTTCAAAAACAAGCATTATGCTAATTAGGCGATGACGTCATTCTACTTCCAGCGATATTCAGGACAGTAAATAACGACTTTTCTTACTGAGGAGTTGCAACAGTGATACACACACATTCGGTTTAATGTGTGTGTGTGTGTGTGTGTGTGTGTGTGTGTGTGCGTGCGTGCGTGCGTGCGTGTGTGCGTGCGTGCACGTGCATGTATGTGCGCACACAAATAGTTTGTTACAAAATAAAACATAAATAGAACAAAACACAAACAAAACATTTCAATTTCTTTTCCTGCATTTTGTAGCTTTTGGTTCATTTCTGTGTTTGTCTTACATGCACTTTTTGAAGGTGCGGACCCAGTCCGGGTCCAAAACAGAAACTGAACTGATCATGTGATGAACGACCCCAAATTAGCCGGCTGAATATCCGGTACAGAGGCTTAATTTCTGGCCGGAACCGAATGGGACCAGATAGCCTAAAATTGGTCGGATATCCGGCAAACCGGAACGAGGTATCCAGTGCAACCTTATTTGAAATATATTTGGTCTCTGTATACATTCACGTCAAAATAATATTTATGTAACATTTTGCTCTCTTCTCATCACTTGAACAGTATTTCTTTTTAGTGAAGCAAATAATCATGTGTCAGTGTGTGCAAATGCTTGTACATTAATGTTTATATTATACAATTAATCGAGTATTCAAATATCAATTCAGTATTCTAAAAGAACTATCATACCGCCCAGCATAATGCCTTGCATTGTTATTGAACTCCTTAACCCCCAGGTTCAACTAAGGCTTCCTGTGTGTTTTTCCTGTGTGTTTTTGCTCCACAATTTCAGTTTTTTTCTTACTCCAATGACAATCAAGTAAGGAGAAGATCGGACATTCAAAAATGTCCATGACTACTTGAACTGATGAATCTTGTGTGACCAGTAGCTATCTGTCCTGTCATGGATGTCACCAAAGTTACAAAAATAAGTTTTGTATTTAATATTGTTTTCTTTTAAATCCTTGTAATCATTAAAAAGATTTTTATTAAAAAGTATTTGTATTCACACACAATTGTACGTGTTCTGAAAACCGTTAAAATAATAAAATCGTTTAAATAATAGTTTGGCTTCTAACTAAAATGCTTCTAGTTTCTCTTATTGCGAAGCATCCTCTGCTTTTCTGTTTTTTTCTGATTGCTAATCATTTCAATAGTACTATGATGTGCACTATTTTCCACGTTAAAACATTTTTACCTCACATTTGAGTGAGTATTCTAAAGAAAGAGACTTTTACTTTATTCTGACGTGGTTGGAACTGTGCCTCAGGAGGATAAACCTTATCAGAGCCGTGCAGACCCGAATGGGGTTGGACTGGTTAACTATACACCCATATGGTACTTAAGTACCCACCCCTTTCTTAGAATGATTCTTGCTGGTTAACAGTGCTGCGCTATCTCAAACCTCCTATCTATTGACACGCATGTGGTTTGTGCTTCTGCTAAATGACGGACCTAGCTGCTTCTTCTTTCCTGCGCGCATGACCTTTTCAGAAAACACACTTCACAGATTTCCCCTTTTTTTAATCACTTGTGTGTTTGAAAGATATAATTAAGTCTTGGCAAAAATATAACATAACTCAGACCCAAACGGTAAGGCAGGGGAAGTTACTATAGCATGACAATATTTGAATGTTTAAAAACAATGTTCCTCGAAGATAGAGTTACCGATTTCTCCATCTACTGTGCAGGAAACCTGTGCGTAAAACACAAGACCGCAAGACAAAGTTGAGCCCTAAGTTGTTGTTTTTTTTATCTCTGATGGTATGGCTTCAAGAACTGCCTTTCAGCAATAGCTGGTATAACCACATATGCCAGGGATTACTTTGGCAAACCTACTACAAGCACTACAAAATGTATATTATACAAGCCTTATATTAATCATGTCCAGAAGTGGCATGACATTTTGAATGAAGGCACACAAATACATATATACATTTTTCACCTAGACATATTCAAAACTGCTGTGGTGTTGGAAACCACTGGTACTAAACTTGTCTGACCTGCTCCCAATAAAGGTGTCAGCTGCAAATATAACGATGCTGTATGTGCTGCTGCATAGAATAACATACACATGTATTTCCGTGAAGAATGTGAGAAATTCACACCTGAAATACTTGGTGTCTTTTGGTTCCTTTACAGTTTTCAGTGAGAAGGAATAGCAATTTCACACAGTGGTAAATGCGTTAATTACCTAACTCTGTTTTTGATGTTCAAATGATTATGCATCCATTCTTTCAAACATACATATATCTTATAAACATGCATATACATACACAAGTATAATTTACATGTGTATATATATATATATATAATCACAGCACAGAAATACATTTTTGTGTTGAAAGTAAAAACTGGTACGTCTCTTGTTTTCTGAGGTGATTTTTAAGGTAACGGAATAAAATATAAATGTAAATATACGTTGTCAATATTCAGTATAAATTTGAAACCAAACACTAAATTAAGTCTATAAAAAAGTAAATGACAGATTGCTAATACAACCGGGCACATTATAATCTCTCATTTGGAAAGTGAAATAATGCTACTGTGAAAATAAGTTTATCATTTATTGTCCTGGTTCTAAACGTACCTGAACCAGTACGTCGATAAAACTTATTTTACAGCTAGAGGGGCAAATGTGTTCTTGAAGAAGTTAGTTTGTGGACATTAATGTCTTAAATTCATATTTTACAAATCTTGCTAGTGTGGCAACTAGCAAGCATTGCAACTTTTTGCATGTTTATATAAAAGCAGATTTCAAGAATCCTCTTTTTTCATGGTTCTAGTGAGGAAAGCCCTCAGCACGATTTGGCACTTCTGTGGCACCAGCTCTTGCTTTTTTATTTGCTATTCAAATCGAGGTTGAATTCGGGGAAGAACAAAGGCAGGTGTTTATGATCACAGAATCACAGATGAGTCAGATTCATGCAAATGACCCATGTGGGACAGGAGGGAAGAAAATAGGGGGTGCCCCAGACCTAGCCAAACAGCACCTGGTGCTGTTTGAGGAGGATGAGGTTGTGTGAGCTCTGATGTCATGAATGGAAAATACCATATTTACAGAGGGAAAACACCAGTTCCTTAATGCGAAGTGAGAGCAGTCAGAAATTCCACACATTCTTTTATAGTTTGGATGATTCAACCTGAATAGCTGTTTTCTCTTACGTCTGACTTATGTATCTCTAATTAGATTTCCTCCACCCCCCCCCCCCCACCCCCGATTGTTTCTGCTGCTGAAATCATTCTCATTATGTGATATTTTACAGTTTACAAATGTACTTTGTTGAATTTATTTTACATTGTGTGTCAGCTAGACTTGGGTTATAGCCTAACCAGATCAGTTTGTCTCTCGCTGCTGGTCAATCGCTGATTAGTGTCAAAGTGGGGGGTATTGCTGCTCACACCTTCAACCATGCCTATCCACATACCAATCAGGCTTCTTGAACAGTGTTTGAAAACCCCACCTACACAGTTCAGTCAATCCTCCTTGTTTGCAGTTCCAGTTATCCAAGAATCTCTTCAATGTATCCATTTGTGTCTCATGAAATGAACGAGGCTCCCAGTTTAAAGTTGAACCTAGTCGAACCTGTTGTCATTCTGTCATAAGTTAGACAAAATGATAAAAATTTTAATATATAAATAATAACTTTAGGTGAGGGTGTTTAATAAACAGGCAAATTTAGAATTAATACAGCTATGATTATGCTACAATCTTAAACATGTTTTCACTGTTTGTGGTTAAATAAAACAACAAAAGGGCTGTGTGGGGGTTTCAGAGTCATGTTATTTTAGTATTATGGTGTCATTATTCAGTTACGTTTAGAATACATTTTCTCCACATTTAGTCTAATCTGTGCAGTGAAACACACACTAGTGTAAACACTGTTTGGGGCAGCTGTGAGCGCACATGCCCAACACGGTGGGCAGCCCTAGCCCTGGTAGCAGTTAGAGGTTTGTTGGCTTGCTCAAGGGCACTTGAGTGGTGCCCGGTCACGTCGGAATCAAACTGGCAACCTTGCATTCGCAAGCCTAGTTCTCTAACCACCAGACTACGGCCACTTCTTTTTGCATTTGGTAAAAAAAAAATATGCATATGCCGACGGGAATGACCTTCTGTGGTGACCCCTAATATAGACCCAGCTAAAAATAAAATATAGAAATTTAGATCACTTATTTGCACTGTCACCACACACTAACAAGGTCTTTGGTTAAATTTTGAGTTAAAGTGAACTGGTGACACAAAACTGTTTCTGACTGGGTTTGCCATGCGGAACTGGTGAGATCTTAACAAGTAATCAGTGTACAGTAAAACACAGTGTAAGAAATAAATAAATCCAGCTGGTAAAAAGATGAAAATCATTGTTCATTTCTGGTTTGGAGTTTACAACAACAAAAAAAAGAAATTCATTCATGATTGCAAGAACAATTGATGCATTGACCAAAAGGTTACAAAAGGATCTGGGCTTATTTACATGGGGTTTTTTATGGAAGTTAAAGAAAGCTGTCATACAAAGCATTTTATTTTCAAAACCCATCGTTTTTAATTCCTCTTTTTCTGCTCCATTAACATCAAACAGTAAACATTATAAAGGCTGATACACTTAAACTTCCGTGCTGCACCGAGATACATTTGAGGATTTGAGAGTGACCGCTGATGTTAACTGGTCTGTGTAAAGCTGATACGAGTCAGAAACCAGGAACATAGAAACGTGATCAGTCATGTTGTATTTCACACAGACTAGCCTCGGATGCTTCGCTCAGCTTGTTTTAGTCAAACTGATTTTTTTATATAAACCCATTATATTATATATGCTAAATTATAAATTGTTTGTGTATTGTCCGATTGAAATTCTCATAAAATGGACAGTCCGCTGGGCACCTTCTAGTAAGCATACATCACATTGGCTGATTCCTGTGAGGTGGAAAAAGACCAGACTGATGGGCTATGGTTATTAGTGCTATGTATGAGGTGGAGTGCAGAGATTGGGGCGTGGTTCTCAGTATGCGAATATCATGCTTAAATTATGAATGTATAAAGAGAATTGGTTGACGGACATATCAGCGGGAGTTTGTGTCAGTCAAGGGACTCTTTTAAACACTGTTCGGATTTGAATTGGCTATGAATTAGGAGAACAGGGTGATGATGGGATTAAAACTTTTTTCGGGGTTTGCAAGTGATCATTATTTGCTTTCTAGTAAGCTTGTAGCATCATTTTCCTTATGAGGAAAATCTAAAGAACAAATGTTTTAATGGATTTTAATATGCCATAACACAATCATGAAATCTATGAAAAATTTTGCATCCTCACAATTCAATCTTTCACCAGCATTGCTCTTAATGGAGTGGGTTTACTATGGAGCTGTTTACTTTTATTATTTATATGATGTTGGTAGCATCACTATTGGTAATGTGTGTAGTTTTATAACATTTGATGAACCATTTTATTGATTCCTGTTTGACTTAAGCACCTTGCTCAGTGATTAATCAATGGCGACTTGGTGGTGGGACATGATCACCAGCCTAATGACCATTAGTCCAGTTCCTTAACCACAGCTCTGCGCTGCCCAGTTCAGTCACTTAACCATGTATGCATTTTTCAATATTCTAACATTATTCTTTTCTGCTGCTTCTTAGTTCCCTAAAAGATTCTCAAGCTTTTACTATTTCTTTTCTTTTACTCAATTTTGTTTTATTTAAAGCTTTTACCAGTGTTTTTGTTAATTTTTTTTTACATGTAATAGTGATTGCCAATTTTCAAGAGTACTTTGGTTATTCGAAATTTTAAAATGAGACATTTTTGTTTGCATGTTAGGAAAACACACAAGGGCTGTTGTACATAGTGCTGTTATTGTTGATCATTAAAGACCGCAAGTCTTTAATGAAGTTGAAATGAAATTTGACGAAATTTGAAATGTCATTTTTCATTTACAACAAAAATATTGGAATCTGTAATCATCAATTATATATATGAAAATAATCTAGATTGCATTTTTTGTGTAATGTCGCTCAGCCCAAATTAGTAAGACAAAACCTTTTGAACTTACAGATTGAACTGTCACTGTATTTTTAACGTTTTTTAACGCTGTGCAGCATCCTTTGGCCCCATGTTTAAGAGCAGAAGTAGGCCAATACCACGAAAGAGGAAATTGACTAAGAGATTCTGAGAATGTCTGCGGTCAAGAGTCATGTGATTTGCCGGAATGAACCCCCCTAAATTTGCATATAGCCGCTCCAAGCAGGAAGAGGATGAGCCTTGACGAGGAACCTTATCTCCCCTTTGTTTACATCTGTACTGCTGGGTTTTTTTTGACTCAGGCAGTGTCACACTGTGAAGACTGCTGATGAAAAAGCCCGTCGAAACTCTCATAGGTAGTGCAGCTGTGTAACAGAAGTAAACATGTTGATCAACAAGTGTAGCTATAAACCATAACTTACGTATGAGTTTATGATATAATTCTGTCTTATGATATTGGCAGTGTAAATTATTATTAGATTAAAACACTTAAGTTTGTGACATTTTAAGTACAGTTTGCACCGTTGGATGTTGAGAGTTCTAATGTTAAAAGAAGAAATAAGAGCTAAAAAATTGCATTTAAAACTGCATTTACACTCTGACATGAAGTGTAAGACCGCTGTCTTGAAAAGCCAGAATCTGCACAAATATTCAGATTCCACGCCATTTTTGGCAAGTATTCATACACTCATGATCACCTGATGGCAAAAGAAAAAAAGCACTGAATGTGGTAAGATTGTTAAGATGCATAAAGACCTCTTAACTTTACTTTACTGCTGAGGTTGGACGGAAGTAGACAGTCATTTTTATTCAATCCTGAGGGTTATGGAACAAAAATTTCAAGTGGTAGACCCCCAAAAATTCAACAGCACTGAACTGGATTTAATTGGCTGTCTGTCAAGGTGCTAAATGCAGCTCAATAACTCTCAGGTGGCATATGCAAGGGAAGGGTTTCAGAAACAAAAAAACCCATCTTTATAGGACACAGTTTGCATTTTACAGGGAACTACCAAGCACTATTTAGGGTGCTTTTTTAGTTTATTTCTACTATAAATTGCTTTCTCTATGTTGTTTGTTCGGCTCTTACTCCCACTTCTTATTTTAGAAGTGCTTCAAATCTTATTTTTTAACTGCTCTTAAGATTTTGAGCAGTAGTGTTTCTTTTGCATTCCTTGCTTCCACTTATTTGATTAAAGTCTTCTACTCAGATGTACAACACACTGCCATATTCATACACCGAGCAGACAGTGTAATAAACTGCACTTTTTTAACATCTTTCTATCAGAACCTGGATTCACTTCTTCAGCAATTTAAGCTACTGTATCTTGTCTGTTAGATTAGACTTCACGGGCCAGCCTTCACTCTCTCCCCATGAGTATTTATGAACCTTGGCAGCCATTGACACTGTCTAAGGTTTACCACTGTTCCTTCCTTGAATCACTTTTGATAGATACTGGTGACATAGGTAAGGATTTTTTTTGACCATGGCCAAATTGTGATAGCTAGTCAATTGACTTTGAGCATCTCTATAAATTATCTATTTATCGGTTACAGTTGACTATGGTGCTTTCAGCAGGGCAGAAATGTTGTAATGTCTTACTTGTTGTACCATATTGTACCCTCTAAAAAGCTTTTTTCGTCTAATTTTTCAGCTGATCAAGTTTACGGTGACCAAGATATGCATGAAGTTGTTCGCAAGCATTGTATGGACTACTTGGTAAGCTATTTGATTTTCTTCTCATGTTTACATACAAAGCAGTGAAGAAACTTAGGGTTTAAGGTCTTGATCAACTTGGCAACTTGGTTGTAGTTGGACCTGAACTGTTGACCTTCTGGTTTAATTGATTTACAAATTGCCATTTTAATATCATGAATCTTACGAAGCAGAAACATATGAAACTAATATCCTAATTGTACTTTTTATCTTTAGATGAAAAACGCAGATTACTTCTCGAACTACGTGACGGAAGACTTCACCACATACATCAACAGGAAAAGAAAAAATAACTGCCATGGCAATCATATTGAGATGCAGGCAATGGCGGAGATGTATAACCGGCCGGTGGAAGTGTATCAGTATGGCACAGGTAAGAAAGTTAGGAGGTTTCTTGTTTATAGAAAAAAAAGAGAAAAAGCATCACTGATGCCAAGAAAAACAAATGAGAAACTCTAACGTTGAAATTTATGAGTCAGGTAATGATTTAGTAATTAGTCATTAAACAATAAAATGAGCTTTAGGCATTTCCACATTGGGTCGTCTTGCCAGCGACGAAAACTACTTTTTGTAGCTGCATTTTAAAAAGATGCATTGTCCAACCAATCAAAAGCACACCAGACTAATTATTTGTCCACCACATTTTATAGCTGGTATAAGTAGAATCCATCAGTAATGTGTCTTTTTCTGTAAGGGCCCATATTTGGCAGGTACATGTGCCAGAAAAAAAGACATTTTGCAATGAACAATTTTTGCTTATAGTTTTCAAATAAAATTTTCAGAGTGTATTTGAAGATTATTCCACACAAATGTACATCCGTTTCATATTTGCACTTTGATGAAGTTTTTCCTACGATTCACACAGATCACTCAACAAATTCAGTTTGCACTCACAATGTGCAATTTGAAAAGCACTTCTCATATGAAAGCATTCAAAGATGTATCGTTTGTGCTACTTTGGTCACTGAAAAATGGAGATTATTTCCATGGAAAAAGAAATTATAAAAAAGGGGACTGTGTATACAAGTGTTTTATAATAAATACAAGCTGTTTTAATAAATAATTGAGAACATTTTTGAAGAGCTGTCATAGGCTATGTCATTTGGATCATCCAACTTCAAAGAACAGGAATATTAAAATACCAAAATTTATGACATATAAGTCAAGCTCAATGAGGGTATATTAGTGACCTTAAAAAGGACGTAATATACCTTTTTTAAACAGGTTAGAAGAGGTCCATGGGTTCTACAAAACATGGTTGTGAAGTTCTTTACACAAACTCTAACATAAAGAAAAATTACTAGTTTAAGTTTTTCCACTTTCACCCTTCTTGAGAACACACCATTTTCGGTTCTGTTGCTTCCATGTCAATAAGCTGTTGTTGGCCATGCCCCACATATTCCTTGTTTACACTATAATAGCATTGAATAAACATTGACATCTAATATTAATGTCAGAAAATTTTAATTAGAATAAAGATTAAACATTTTAACTAGATTAGCGAGCTATAATATGGCTCAATCGGCTGCATTCTGTTTTTGCATTTTGCACTGCTAGCAGTGTTGGCTTGTGCGGCAAAGGCAAAATATGAGCAAGCTAGTTTATGCTGTGCAGTGATGGAAACACAAAAGGCATTATTTGAAATATCTTAGCTGTCAGAGGTTCTCAATGCAGGTTGGTACACAAAACGAGATACCTGAGACATTGTAAACAAATGGAGCCACACAGTTTTTATGAATGGTGCAGGTAAATCCAGCAGCCGAATGGCGACTCTTAACCAAATCTTATTGGGTGGGGCTCTGTTGGGGTTACCAGTTGATTGTTACTGCCAGGGAGATTCTGTGCCAATTTCCCTGTTGTGTTGTCACAAAGGGGAAGAAATAGAAATGGCTCTTAAATTATGACAACAAAATATTTTAACAGATTCACAGAAAGTGGATAATGTTTTTTGCGTTTGTGTTTTGTGAATGTTTTTAAGACCAGTAGCAACTTGTGTGGAAATAGAAAATCAGAAAAACTAAGTTTTGTGTAATATGTCCTCTTTTTTTAGAACCAATCAACACTTTTCATGGGATCCATCAAAATAACGATGAACCAATCAGAGTCAGTTACCATGGAAACATTCATTACAACTCAGTAGTCAACCCCAACAAAGCCACCATTGGAGTAGGACTTGGCCTACCTGCCTTCAAACCAGGGGTAAGTCTTTATTTTTTATTTTGAAGAACGAGTCAGGCACAGTGGTCAGATAGTGGCCTTTTTCATTCAAACCCAAGACCTCTAATTGAGCCTATTGGGTCTTCACTGAGAGTTGTGCTCTGCTGAATTCATGTGTTAATGTGCTTACAATCCAAATATAGTGGAACCTCGGTCAACGAACGCCCCTGATAGCGTCCAATTCGGATAACGACCAACCATTTCACTAAAAATTTGCTCCGGATAACAATCAA
>JAOTRQ010094995.1:0-10543 GCA_028565875.1 Hoplisoma paleatum
CAATTCATTGGTAACTTTCACTATTATGAGCTGTTTTTAGAACAGGCCCGCGGGCGACTCATGAGGTCCCCGCGGGCGACCTGGTGCCCGCGGGCACCACGTTGGTGACCCCTGCTCTAACCCAAATACATTCTATTCACCAATGCAATTACATAATTCATCCCATAGTTCTAATCCTTCTACAAATGATGTCGTTACAATTCCATGCGAAGGAAAATGATGAACATTAATCAGCCACTTGAGTAGTAATGAAGCTTACTTCTTTTCTTAAATTCTCAGATGCCTGGTTTGCAGCTCCAAACTTCTTAGCCAGTCGTGAAATCTTACTCTGAAACCCAAAAACAAAACATTCAAAATGACTATTTTACAGCACAGTGTGCTTTATACCAACAGTTCCAGCTACATTTATACATTTTATGTACGATACATAAAAGGACTCGAATATTCTCGGACCTGTACAACCACAAACATTGTTTTGGCTGCTCCTGTTCGGTAATGTGATCTTATGTTTTAGGGGTTTTTTTCTGAAAATCACAAATGTCACCACAATCCGACAAAAAACGCTATAAAATATTTTTTTCAGGAATTTTTTTTACCCCTGACAGTAACAGTTCAAACAACTCACAGGTTGCACAATTTGGATACAATACAGGACCAAAATGGAAGTTTAGTGGTCTGTTTTAGTTGTCTGTTCTTTTAATTACAGTCTGATCCGGTTAATTGGACCACCGGTTAATGGGACCAGCCGTTTATTCGGACCGAATCCTAAAGCACGGAACAAATCCTTTTATATACTGTAATGTTATTCACTTATAATCCGCTTCAAGTCTATTCAAGTGCAGTCCGTTTTAAGAACATTGTGATATTAGCTGCTATAGACAAAAGAATATTTACACCTACAGTGGAGATGCCCGTTTTTCATCGGATGAGGTGCTATTAAATGAATAAGGAACCGATCCCGGATCTGTTCTCACCTGTAGCGTATTAATGTGCTGAACGGTGTTCTGTTGTTTAGTAGCAGCATCAATCTTATCCACCCGCTCCTTCAGCTCCTGCAGGTTACGATCAAATACAGTCAGCTGCAACACCCGTAACCGTTCCTCCACCAGTTGCTGCACAATCTGAAACCAAGCCAGGGAGATAGAACACGAGTATTATTTTACCTTTAATTTACTACATCATCTTAATAAATATGAATAAAAACTGATCTGACAATCTTAAAATATTTCATTTTGCGTTAGAATAACACCTTTATTTGTCATTACATATCTACGCATGTACAGTACGATAGAATTCTTTCTTCACATAATCCAAATTGTATGGAAGTTAAAATTGGAGCATAGGGTCAGCAATCGTTGTACACAACAATAGCTGTGTAGCAGAACCTGGATTTGAACCCTCCAATCTTTCGACTGATATCCCACAGGCGTAACCACTTAACAACACCATCCCATAGTTCCACTCAATTAGAAAAAGATTAATTTACAGTGTAATATTTAGTTTAATATTGTTGACTATACTGTATATGGGCGGCACGGTGGCTAAAGAAGTCCCGGGATTCGATCCCCGGGTCGGACTTTTTGTGCAGAGTTTGCAAATTCTCCCCGTGTCAGCGTAGGTTTTCTCCCGGTACTCCGGTTTCCTCCCACAATCCAAAAAAAAAAAAAACATGCACTGGGTTGATCGAAAATGGGTCAAATTGTCCTGTAGTTTCACAAGGTCCCTGTAGCGATACGGGACCTGGCAACCTACTCCGTAAATATAATTGCTGAGTAACTCTGGGGATTGGTAGCGCCCCACAGAGTGACCCAAGAAACGACAGAAACGGGTAAATACACACTGTATATAATAGATTGAGCTGACTTTTTTTCTGTATAAAAATCAAGGCTGCAAACCTTTTCAAGTTTCAGTCGTCCACCCGCCTTCGCCGTGATCTTGAGTTCCAGCTGAGCCTCCAGTTGCACTCCCTCCACTCTCGCTCTCTTTCCATCTCGCTCTTCTTTAATCTCTTCATCCTTCCATTCATCTTTAGCGGCTACTGGCGACCAAGATCTCTTCTTGCTCGCAGAACCGTTGCTGCCTGTTTAAAATGATTCATACAAATTCGAATGACTGAACTACAATCACTTAAAAATATTGCACCATACTATTTAGTTACTATTATACACAAGAAGTAGGAAATATTTGGGGAAGGAGGATATCGTGATCTACAATATTCTGAATGTGTCTGCAGTACCAGTGTTGGTGAGTACCAATGCAGTTTCACCGTATGAACACCAGATGTCGTTACGGCTGTAACTAAATGGCCATCGGTTGTGCGATGTTCGAAACATGAAAGAAACTGTTTGGTTGGTATTTCCACTCCTGTTTGATCCGTTTCAGGTAAATATAATCACTTATCGGTTCTGTTGTTATCGATCACTCTTAAACTTCTTGTATATAGTGTTTGCCCTCTCCATTTATGGGCAAATGTGGCATGAACTTTTATAATTGAACTGTGGAAGTGGCCAAATAAATATGACAATTCAAACGAGTTCAATTACGGGAAAAGAATCAATTAATCCTTTGCAAAACTGAGAAATGATCAGTTTTAGTGTAGAACTATGATGACCAACTGATCGTGACAGTTCATAGTACTCCTTAGAATACAATAAACATTTGGCACCCATTACCTGTGCCATCAGCTGCCGTACACCCCGTCTCTGTATCAGTCTTCTCCACTTTCCTAAGATCAACATCCATCTTCTCCTTCTTTGAATCATCCTGCTCTGCCTGTCCTTCATCTTCCTCACTCAAGCATAAGAAACCCTCTTTAACCTCCGGGTCACACTCCAGACTAGCAACTGGAGAGTCCGTGGGAGATGAGGACAAGCTCTTCGTGCGTTTCTCCTTGGCTGTGTCCATGGATAGTTCTCGGTTTGACGGTTTCTCGACCGGTGCTTTCTGATGGCTGTTGCCGGACGACGAAGATCGGTCGAGTTCCGATCGAACCGTCTGTGTAAGAAATGATGGGAAAACATTCAACACAAACACTAACGAATAGCTCTCGTTCATAAGACCGAACTTGTATGCATGTAGAGACGTTGTAGTCACAAAGGGTATCAGTTTAACTCAAAACTACCAATAAACAGACTTAACACACTTAACACTTAACCTGAAATATTTCAAGTTTCCCACTCGGATTTAAGTCATTTATAAATACATTAATTCCTTTGTTTCCTTGCAACATTGTTTTTAAAACAATTGGAACGAAGACAATGCAGGGTTGCTTCTGTGGCGGGAATGTAAATGATAGAAAGAAATTGTAAAATCGTTCTAAACTTTATTTCAGACGTCACAGGTCTGAAAAGCACAAATGGATGTTTATACAGTACCTGAATTAAATCAAGCTGACCACACAAAATGTAAAAAAATCTTAGTCCAATTAAATAAAAATCAAAATAAATGTAAAAAAAAATCGTTTTGTTGTAAATCTTGAGTTGTGTTAATATCACAACAGCAGGTGTCAGTGTTGCATAGGCAAAGCCTTAATGCAGCGGTTCCTCCTTTAGACATAGCCAAGTGTCAATACCACTAAAACTACTGGGCTCGAGTCAGTCACAACTCATTACATGCTAGATCTTGCTCCTCTGAAATGTTACTATCAACATGCATGGGTGAACAATACTGTTCCTAATTTGCTTTCTGCCAACCATACTTACTTCAGTCTTCCCAGAATTCTTATCTTCTCGCTCCTTTCTGTCAGTCTTGTCCTTCTCGTCATCTTTGCTCATATCCGTGACTTTCTTCGAGTCGGATGAGGGTGAGGCATTTCGACTCCGACCGGCATCCGGGGAGGGAGGGCGAGAAGAGGAACGAGAAGCTGAGGGCGGTGGAGAAGAACCTGAGGATGGCGAGACCGGATCCTTCGACCGGGTCTCCTGGATTCCCGTCTCTCTCTGCTCTTCTTCTTCGGCGTGCGTTCCGTTCACCAGCGGCGTCTGAGGCCGTGAGGAGGAGGAGCCAGGAGATGAAGGATTGGAGGCCGTAGACGTTAAAGTGTTGTGAAGAACCTCTAGCTGTTGACGGTCGCTCATCTTCATGGTTTTCCGAGCGCGGAAAATCTTCTTCTGGGGCTCGTCTAGAATGGCGACTTCCATTTCTTCACCCGGTGAATCTGTGAAACAAAATGGCATGTCAGACAAATTCAGAAACAGTCAAATTGGAAACATGGTCCAGGAAGTTCCACTAGGTGGCACTGTTTTACCTATATGCCACAGTATATTGACTTACACACGGTTTTATGTCCTACAAGCTACGTATCTTCAGCTCCCAATGTTAAAACGCCACCGATCAAAGGTCAAAAGTAATTAACTGCCCCCAAACCCTTATCAATCCAAAATACGAAACTTTTATACATTTTTAACTACATCAGCTTACATAGTCATTTTAACTGTCAAGTCTCCGTTGAATCTAATCACTGAAGATGGCGGTTAATTTACCCTAAACTACAATTGATTCACATTTTAGTTAAATAAGGACTACAACTAGGTCACTTCCTCTACACAGCCAGAGCAGAATGCCTCTGTTTGAACAACAGGGAGGGCTGATCAACCCAGTCTTATGTCTCCTCCCCCTTTCAGCTCACTGGTCCAATGCTCCACCAATCAGGACAAAGGGTTACATAGTCTGCTAGTTACAACATGGTTGATCACCTTAATCTTGGGATCTTTTCACACGATCTGGTGTGACAAGGTTTTTATTTCTTTTTTTAGTATTCTGCCTTTCATTCTACCTCCTACCTCATTCAGCCTCGCATGACAAAGCTCAAAAAATGAATTCATATATTTACATTATAAATACGATCTACAACCTCAAACTACTGTATACAATTAAACACAGGGAGATGAGGGAGAAAATGACTTCTCACCCAACTGCGTTGCTCCCCTGTACCTCTGTGTACATGAAGGGGTCTGACCACAGGATAATTCCAGAACCTACAAGATGAGAAAAGTAATGGAGTAAGAACAAGAATTACATTAAGAAAGAAACAGTCGTTTGTATTTTCTTAGACATATTTAATCTGGAAAATACATTTTTAAGGATGGAGGGTTTTTATTTATTTGGGTAGAGGGCACATAGTAACACCCTGGTTGAACACACACACACGCACGTGCGCACATGCACACACACTTTCACCCATGTGCTTTTTTTTCTTTTTTTCTTTTTTTACACGCATACAAATGATTCCTCCACATTTAACCCATTTACACATACTAGTGAAAGCACACTAGGGGCAGCAGTGAGCACACATCCCCAGTTTGATGAGCAGCACCAGCCACGGTGCTTGGGGAACATTAAGGGTTCGATGCCTCGCTCATGGACAATTCAGTCATGTTCAAGTCCAGTTCTCTAACCATCAGTGTGGTTTAGTGTCTCCGATGAAACGGACTGCTTGTTTTTGGTCTCTTGAAGAAACCCGGAGCATCCGGCACAAACCTACGCAGTCATGGGAAAAACACAAAGAGGATCCGGATCTCTCTCACCTGGGAAACGAACCCACGTACTTTTGTAAGAGTCAGTTCCACCGTTCAGTCTTTTAATATTTGAAAATTCAGAAAGTGGTCAGTGCAAGCATTCTAGTACCGATACACACACACACACACACACACGCACGCACGCACGCACGCACAGCTGTATGTAATCAGCAACCTCGATTCTCTGCATGCATGAAACACTCGCTGCATTTCTGCTGCCGCATCGTTGCAGTTCTGCTATCACACATGGTCTGCTCCCTAAATTTAGCAGCGTCTCCTCAAGAGCCACGTGTGCAGCGCCTCCCACTTCCTGTCAGACCGCTCAGATTCCATCTCCATGGACCAGTGACCATGACAACGACTTCAAACGGTAGAAGCTAGCATAAGTGGTTACATGAACGACTCGAGACGTGTTTCACACGTGCAATATAAATAATCACTGTAAGTGGTCGAAATGAACATGCAAATGAGCATAACTGTAAAAACTGTAATCAAAACGAACACCGTTAGCTTAGCGAGATCAGACATGTGGAGTTTGTGATGTGTTAGAAGAGGATCTACTGGAATGATCTACTGGATTCCATTTGAATTCCACTAGTCCTTGTATGCACGGCTACTAGGACAAACCCTATTCTAAAGTTGCTGTTCATGGTGCATAGCGTTAGTGCTCCCCTCCCCCACAGCGGAGCAGCAAGTGTGTGACTGACTCTGTAGTGAATCAAGATGGCCACCAGGAGAATGCAAAAGAACAGATACTATGTAATGCAAAACTGCACAACTGGATATAAAACCGCATTAAAATAATATTTACATTGCCAGCATTTAGCTGACGGCTTCTTCCAAAACTACTCGATTACAACGGATCAGCATTTTTTAAACAATCGAAGGTTAAAGGTCAATTTATAGGTTTGCCTCAAATCGACGTCGTTGCCACGCAGTCTCTTCAAGTCGATGCGAACCCCCTCCGCAGAGCCTCTGCAGCACCTGGCGTGCACCTCCCAAATCTTCTAACTACTCCGACCCGAAGTAGCAACATGAACCACAAGAGGATTACCCATCAAAAACAATGGAGTGTACACGGTTGTAAGTAAAGTATTCGCTCTCTCTGTATATGGACATGGCGTGAAGTTTACAATGATTCAATTATTATCTAGTATTTAAAAACATTCGTTGCTCAATATTGATCAGGTATTAATCAACGATGTTTCTCACTTATGACAAAAACCGGAGGGTAAACGCACAAGCGGCAGAACCTTCAGAACCTCAATGCCCCCTAGTGTGATGACGGTGAATTACTTTTCAGAACTATCAAAGGGAAACGACATTGCTCAGGATTTTATGGAAGTCTGAGAAATGGCTTTCTTCTTGCCACTCTTCCATAAAGGCCAGATTTGTGCGATGTACGACTGATTGTAGTCCTATAGACAAAGTCTCCGACTTCAGCTGTAAATCTCTGCAGTTCATCCAGAATGATCATAGACTTATTTGTCTTGGCTGCATTTCTGATTAGTCTTCTCCTTGTTTGAGCTAAAAGTCTTGGTAGACTTCCATTTCAATATGATCGCTTGCACACTGCTCCTTGAGATTTTTAAAGCACCGGAAATCTGTTTGTATCCAAATCCGACTTTAAAACTTCTCCATAACAGTATCTCGGACCTGCCTGATGTGTTCCTTGGTCTTCATGATGCTCTCTGCGCTTTAAACAGAACTATAAGACTCTCGGAGCAGGTGCATTTTTTACAGAGTCTTCATTACACACAGGTGGATTCTATTTGTCATCATCAGTTATTTAGGTCAAGATTGGGTCATTCAGAGATCCTCACTGAACTTCTGGAGTGAGTTTGCTGCATTAAAAGTTAATCAGACGAATAATATTGGCACAATTTTCAGCTTTGTATTTCTGATAAAAGTTTAACATATCCAATAAATTTCGTTCCACTTCCACTATGTGTGTATATATATATATATATATATAAGCACAGCATTGAAAGTGGACTAGGAGTTAAACAAACAAATACGGTGGAGCATTTTGCTTTCAGTAGTTGATAGTAATAAAGAACATCCATCAAGAATAATGACAATTTCTATGTTAATAAAAAACACAAGACCGACAGTTGAAAACCAAGTAATCAAATCAAGGTTTATTCAAAATAAAGTACCACACAGTCTCATAAACCAGATTAAACATCTGGTATAGAATCTGTGTGATTACATACAGCATAATTAGTTCAGTGACATGGTGGTTGGTGGATATCAATCACTTTCCCAAGTGCTGCACAAAGAGTGGAAAATTACAGCTAGTCAGATTGTACTACTTTTACATGAATAGGGGTGTAAAATGAACAAAGCCTAGCCAAAACACCAGAGGGAGCATGACAAAAAAACATACATGTCATTTTTAAAAATAAATTTGGGTAATCAACTTTGGATTTCCCATATTTAGAGCTCCATACTGAATTTAAACTCTCCCTGACAAACATGTTGGTTGCATAACAAGGCATCGTTTTAACACTAGATCTACGACAAACAATGGGGGTCAAAAACTGTGTTAACTGTGCACGGTTGCTCGTTATTAATTACAAGAGAATTCCTTTGGCTGACCGCCTAAATAAAAATGGTAATCATGAAGTTTAAAGCTACCACATTTCCAGATTAACCAGCAAATGGCAACCATTACAGTAAACCAAAGTCACAATTTATTTGAAATAAAAGGCAATATGAACAAAAAGAGCCAGGTTACTAGGGGAGAGGAACCACACAAGAAAACAACTTCAAATGTTACTGAGTAGAGCGAAAAAGATCCCATGTTTAAAGTGTCACTTTAAACATCCATTACATGGCTGAACGCTGGTGCGTATGGTGATGTATGTATATATAAAACAATTTATCATAATAAATACCACCTATGGACACTGATTTATTCTGAATTATCAATTCAATAATTATTAACTACTAAATATTTAGTCCTAAAAATCGATTTTTATCACAGAAACAACATGGTGAAGAGTAGAAGATCCCCTCCCCCACGTCTGCACAGCATGGAAAATTACAGCAAGTCATGGACTGTACCATCTGTATATAAGACAGGGGTGTTCAACTATTCTAAACGTAAAAGATAACACCGGATGTAGTAATACAGACATTATTCGAATCTCTTCGTCTTTATGTCCTTTGTGTCTTACTTGGTTTAATTAGTTTAAGTGAACTGTTCAGTGAAAGCAAGCTTGAGTAAATCATGCTTGAGCGCAGCATGTCTGACCCCACCCTAAAAACAGCAATCTGACTTTAGTATCAGACACTACTAGAAATTAACCTTTTAACGAACTCTAAATTACTCATTACTATCTGTACACTAATAAAATGGTAACACCATGTTGCAGAGAAATTCCGAATATATAAAATATACCAAGAACCTTCCGAGTAAATTTATGGGTGGAGCATAGCCCTGTTAAGATCACTAGTAATGCTAAATTGTGTTCAGCAAAAGAAAAAGAAAAGAAAGCTAAACACAGAAAACTAGACCTTTCGAACTCTGCACACAAAAGTGGAAAAATACAGCTGGGCATGGATTGTACCATGTTCATAAAGAACAGGAGCCTGAAGATGGAGCACTTGTGATTCACTGATTACTTACAAACAGGGAAACTAATATTACTTTTATTAATATAAATAATTTAAAACAACTCATACATATTAAAACGCAAGCGTATATTTTTTATAAATGTAAGCTGCAAAATGATCAACTTTTAGGGCGATGTAAGATTTGACATGACTAACCCCTAAAACCGGGCACAGAGGTCATGTTCTCCACCCTGATCTTGATTGTTTATATTTAAGCATTATCATATATAGAACTTCTAACTGAAGGCCACACACAAGCTACTATGTTAGCAACTTAACCTTGAGAAGTAGTTAGCATTCTAGCTATGGGCAACTAAATAATTTTTGCATTTTCGAACTTTTGTTTCGAACATACAAACTTTGAAAATAATTTGCAACCTGCTAGCACTATTAATCAATGAATATTGTCATTGGTGTTACAAATTATGATTGACAGTTTGATTCAAAAAGGGCTTATGCTACGCACTAGTCCCAAAATGCATACTTGCACACGTCGAGCACGTTTTAGTGCATTGGCGGATATTTCGGTGGGTTAACGAACCGCAATCGAATGTTAGTCCATGACTTCCCCAAAATGTGTTCCATTTTAGACATTTCCTATGAAGATGCACACTACAATTTAAATTACAGTGCACTGGCACTGTGTGTGGCAGTGTGTGGTCTGGAACACACCTATTGTTTATCGTAATTAAGTTTAAACATCTCACCAAAAAAACGAGAAAGCAAACAAATTTGTCAAGGATCAAAGATGTAAATTTGCAAGTGAACAATACAAAAGTGGCCCTGAAATGTTATTTGCATTGTTAAAAATTGAAATTGCTGATCGTTACAAATCCAAGTGACGGCCGGTGAAACACCTGGGGTAACCAGAAAGAAACGAGCTAAATCTATAACCAATGATTAAACACATGTTAAATAGTTGAAAACGATCCCTGCCCCCACTGCTCCACAAAAAGCAGGGGAATTGCGGCTAGGCTTAGATTGTACCAACTTCAAAATGAAGAGGGGTGTTCAAATGTGCTAATGTTTAATCAAGTGCCATGTGAAAATTTTATTAGTTCATGAAACAGTTACAGAGCAGAAAGTACGACAAAAACTCATCTTTGTAGGTTTCTAAACATTCTTTAGTAAGCAATTTACACGACAAGATAACCTTGTGAAGACAAAAAGAACGCACAGGGGGAGGGGAAATTTAGCAGACAATCAGCGCCACATGCAGCTGGGTGGAGCACACTGTGTTCATGTGTAACACCACTATTTTACACGTTATTGGTACAAAATATGCAACAAGAGCATTTCAGTTTCTATCAAAGCTGTGCAATGCGGGCATGTTAAGCAAAAAGCTGGCACATGACTAGCAGGCACTGAATGATGCGAGGTAAAAAAACACACAAAAAGAAAAAACA
>JAOTRQ010095006.1:0-10543 GCA_028565875.1 Hoplisoma paleatum
ATCTTGTCTCCTTTCTGTTATTTACTATGTTTTTAGTATGTTAGTATGTCTTCTGTATTTGTTTGCTCCACTTATTACCTGTGAAGTGTCCTTGAGTGTTTGAAAGGCGCTTATAAATAAAATGTATTATTATTATTATTATTATTATTATTAATAACTGTGAGCCATACAGACTTTGAACCCAGACCAGATCCCATGTAGAGGTAATTCCAGGCTCACCCTATGGCGTGCACCCCGAGGGGTGTGTGGTCAGGCTGTGGTTGGAGGAGCTCCATCATCAGTGTGTTGTAGCGGCTCAGAGCCTCTTCCAGACACAGAACAGCACCTTCCTCTTGTGCCAGCGTGTCCTCTTGTGGTAGAGACAGCACCACCTTTTGGAGGGAAAATAATCAGGTTGTAGGTTTGAATGGCACATGAGATCCTGTTACCTAGCATATCAGGTGTGATACCTGGCGGAGGGTGCTCATGGACAGATCCCAGACCTCGGGGACCACATGTGTGGGTCCGGATCCAGAGCATCTGGCCTGTTCCCACAATTGTTTCAGCGCCTCCACTGTCTCTCTGTGGTAGTGCAGCTGGAGAGATGAGAAATTCCATTAAAAACATTTCTGTCGGGACAATACACTTCGGGTCCTTCACTTTGATTGTGTGTGTGTGTGTGTGTGTGTGTGTGTGTGTAGGTGTTGGGACATACGCTAGGATTGTTGGCCATAAATTCGTCCTCCTCCATGATCGAATCAAACTGAAGTGGTGAGCTCGGCCTCTCTGGAGTTCGAACCCCACGCAGAAGCTCACAAATCACAGACTTACACACGGACACGGCTATTCTTCGCTCTAGCTCCGCCTACAACAAACACACACACATACATATACTAACAAGAAAAAGCAGCCTCAAACCATCACGCAAATACACACACACACACACACCTCTATTGTGGCCCTCTGCTCTGCAGTTTCGTCCTGGTCCAGAGCCACGCCCCTCAGGGTGACCTGCAGTGAAGCTCCGCCCATCAGACTGGGGTGTGTATGGAGCAGCCACGTCTCTCTGAAAATGCCCGGCGAGCTGCTCTTGAAGGTGAACTCGAGTCGCTCGGTGTCGCCAGGCAGGATCACTGCTACACAACGCACAACAGCGAGCGAAGGTCATGTGACCACACAATCCTGCCTACATCTCTCACGCAACTGTTGCCAGGCTGAGACCAGAAATAAACGTTTATTTTGTGGGGTCCTACACAAATATTGTGTTATATGGGGACCCTAGTAGTGTATGTGTGTGTGACTGTACCTGTAGCATTGTTAAAATAGAAGTGTTGACAGCTGGAGGCTCTTACAGCCTCCGGGAAGCTGTGTGGTATTGCCAGTCTCTGCCAGCTGTAATAGATGGCAGTGCTGCCCTGGTTTTCTAGCTCCAGATGTTCATGCGCTGGCGCCCCGACCACCGCCTCGAACGTCAGTCTAGTGCAGACGCCGGTGTTTCCCTTGGAGAAAGTTATCAGACACAATTCTCTATTATTTAAAGTAGCCAATCCACCTTCTGCATGTTTCAGAAGGAGCCAGACTGTGTACGTGACCTGGAATAAAGTGTCACCAGACCAGTCTGGCACCTGTGACCAACGATGACTCCCTCCCTCCAGCCCTCGACTCTGATTGTCACCTGGGTGCGATGCCAGCACCGGGCACACACACTAGTACCTGAGATGAATCAGCGCTCCCAGTCCAATGGGCGAGTTCTCCACCGATCCTGAGAGCAGGCAGCAGCTGGACGTCCAGGACCACGTCATCGAAGGGTGCCAGCGGGTCCCTGTAGGACACAGGCATGAGGGGGCACCTGAGTGACCTCTAAGTCAGAGCTTGAAGAGTACCAGACTTGTGGTTGGATTCGAACCCTTTCTAAGAATTGACTTGTAGAGTCAAGGACGTACTCGTTCTCTTTGTTGTTCTCTTCATCGGGTTGTGTCTCCTCTTCTTCCTCCGACTGAGAAGTAAAGGGTTGACTGGAACCCAATATCTCCAGACCGTCCATATCCTTACACACACACACACACACACACACACACATAAATTTGTGCCAAAGCTTTCTCTGGAACTACAAAGTGGGGGACACCTTGGATTGTGTTACATGGGGACCTACACTACAAATAAGTGTGCATACTTGTTGCACTTGTTTTGTGTTACACGTAGACCTCAACTAAAATCGTGACCGATGTTCTTGAACAGTCCGTGGTGAGGATTTCTTCAAAATAGCGTCGTGACAAACATCAGAGACAAGATGGCGGAACAAACCCGACGCTCAGTGTGAGGTCTGAGAGAGAACGCACTGTTCATCTTTGTGAGATTGTCAGCCTGTCATGGACACAGAGAACCGTTCTCACCTGATACCTTTTCAAATTGATGTCAAGACAGCCGAGTGCCGTACTAAAGTCAAGATGAGATCAAAAGTATGTGGACACCTTGGTATGAGCCAGTTGGTGTAGTGAGTAGCATTCAAGGAACCTCTAGGAACCTCTAGATGTACCTGTACCTGCTTGTAATGGAGGCGTGACTTCAGTTACATATGGTCAGAATAAAATGGGCGTGGCTAACGTACGGGCGTACTGAAGATCTGGTCAGTCAATACACCCTGGAGTTCCTGCTGCACCTCGCTCAGGTATTGACTTCGACTCCACGCTCTGCTACCTGAACCCTCCAGGTTGCCTACACCCACACATACACACAACTTGATTATTGGTAGATTCACCATACCCACTTTACGACCACAAGATTCAGGAAACATGCTACCGTCACTGGATCTAACAAGTGCTCGTAGACTAAAGGGTTCAAGGCCACACCCATGTGTACCCGATTCCAGGCGTGTGCTCTGTGGTTGGGTGATGCGGGCGATGGCTTGCAGGTCCCCCCTCTGTGTGCGGGTCAGTGTGGCCGTGATTCCGCTCAGTTCGTCCCCGAGGCGCTGTGGTAAGTTCCAGAACTCGCTGCCCACTCTGGCTCCCTGGAACAAACACACAGAGACAAGGAGGCACATAGTGTGGGATGGTTTGAGTTAGAAGAGGAACACGACATTCATCTGATTCTGGAGTAGATGCTCTTCTCGGTCAACAAAAGTTATGGGTCTTGTTCTAGAGCCCAATGGTTGCTATGTGGAACTATCGGCGCTTGAACAAGTGACCTTCTGAATACTAATACAGTTTCTTAACCACTAGGCTACAATTGCCCTCAGTAATGGACAGACTCATTTAACCTTTAGGTGTACCCCAAGAGCCACCCACAATAGATATGTTATGTATCGGAAAGAATTTGCCTTCCTTGATTGACCTTCAGCACCAAGATTTGAACCCTTCAACATTTGTCCCAACTGTCCCAACTCAGAAAAGCTTGTGACACCATGTTTTAATCTGAAGACCGTTAGAACCGTTAGTAACATGCTAACATGTCCATGGTGAAGAGCGGGGAGTCCTCGGCCGATCAGCTCTCTCAGCTCCTGAGTCTCCCGAAATCTGCTGGTCTGGTTCATCAGGAGATCCTCCACAGGCTTCTGCAGGAGCTCTAAAAAAAGAAGCAAATGGAGATGTTTTATCAGCCCTGCTGCACTTTTAATCCCAAGATGTTCTTGAGTTGCAAACTCATGATATTAGACATGGAGTGTTGGCATACTTGACGCTGATCCACCGCAGCACTTTTGTGGACCTTACATACACCTAACATTTTAAACAATCAAAATAGCAGCTGTTACACTTCTGTCATCCATTTTTACGATCGATTTGAGAACATTTTGATGTTCTGGGTGGACGGTAACCAAAGCAGAGATGGCTCTGATGTCTGGTGTGAAGACGTCAACCTATTTAGCACCACACCTTGAACTCTCGGTGGGTGCGACTGACTTGGCTCGGGATAAATCATTGGGGTGAGTGTGTGATGTAAATGTTGTCAGGGTGTAAGTGATCTCTGATTGGCTCTCTTTGAAAAGAAGATCTTTAGCTTTAGCGTTAAGTATTGACTCATCTCTGGATCTAAACGGTACGGTTGCTTATATAATTTAATATCTAGTGAGAAGTTGTTTAATCATTGCCCCTCCCCTTACAGACACTCAGCCAATCGTGAGTCAGACTGGCAGATGGCAGAGCTGAGATTCGACCTCGTGGACCCAGATGATCTACTCGTACTGACTCACTGGAGATGAAGTTCTGCTGTCTCCGTCTTTCCGCCATGTGACAGGACCAGTTCTGAAGGGCGTGTCCCTGTATGTCCAGCTTGCTATTTCGGTCTTCAGATCTGGTCCATCCTTCCACCTCCGGGGGGCACCGGTCAGTCAGAATTGTGTCAGGAATTTTCTTAACAAGCTGAGAGAAATTATCATGAGGTAAAAATCGATTGACTCTGGAAATCAAGACTTATTTTTTTACCTCAGTTTTGCCTCGGTCTAGCATCTCTTTACGGAAGTCCTCCATGCTTCCCAGGATGCTGTGCGGAAGGACCATGCCCTGACTGTCAAACCGTGGTCCTCCTGGTTCTTAAAACAGTCCACGTCACCACAATAAGTACTTTAAACCTGATGTATCTTTGACTATTAGAGAATGAATGGTACCTGTATAATCCATCGGTGGTGGCTGAGCGTCTGGCAAGAGGGACCTCAAAACTGTGAATTTACTGGGTCGCTCTTCATCAAGGGGGCGTGTTTTCCGGACCAGTACACGGATGGTCGATCTGGGCTTCTGGGAATCTTTTGGGGGCTGGGGAACTCGTAGCTATACAAAATATAAGAAACACAATGAGTTAACTCAGGTTGCACAAGAAAGTAGATTGACTACCAAGCTGACAAGGCTCTCCAACGTCCAGGACCACCACGATCTTCAAAATGGTCCTGGTAGATCGTTCTGGGGTTCACACCTGATTTGTACACCCAATGTATTTAGCACTAAGCCTTCTAATTGTGCATTGGCTTGGGCCCTGAATGGCTAACTCAAGTAACGCACAACAGGACAATCTTGATGACCACTTTAAAGTAAGTGAATTACTCTGCCCTGACCATTGGGTTCACCGCCACTAGCTCAAAACCCTACCCTGAGAACCCCTATCCTGGATGTAGAAGCATTTGTGGTGTCTTGTCACCTTTTCTAGATGTTCGGGTTTTATTTTCAGGCTCTGGATGTCCTCGCTTTGAAGATCAGGTTCTTTGTTAAGATCCTCAGACTCCTGCTTCTTTCCTGAGTTGTGAGAAAGATGACAGTGATCAGGACTTTTGGGTAACTTCATGGCAGCAGCTAGCTACTTCAGGTGAAATTTATTTCTAATTAATACTGAAGGAACACTTTTGGCTGCTATAGCAATAGAATGTGGTTGTGATGTCACGGAGACGTCTGAGATGGATGAAACCTCTCACCCAGTAACAGAATCATGATTGTGCGGGTTTGCTGACCTGCTTTACTTGAATGATGGAACTGATTCTCAGCTCCGCGAATCTCTGTGTCACTGCGACACCAGTGAACATGTGATCCCCCCCCTCCGGATGGAACATTTAGAGACGCTTTGGACAAAAGGTGACCCAGAGAGAAAGAGACACCAAATCTGAACCTGGTTTGAGTGTTTATCTGCTTTTTATCTTCATTTCAATTCATGTAGAAAGAGAAACTATTGATTAAAGACAAGATTGATAATAATCCAGATTTTTATTTTATTTTATGAAAAAAAAAACAATAAAAATGTGTAATAATACAATATATTAGGAGTTATAATAATATTATATTATTAGTAATCATTATCATAATAAATAACAATAATTATTGATGCTATATAGTATATAGTCGCAGGTTCGATTACAGAATAAGGTGAGTTGAAACTTTCCTTGTAGAGTCTCACTTGGGTTCGTTTGCTTGGGTTTCCTCCAGGTACTCAGCTTACCGACGATGATGTATTGGAGCAACAATAATAATAGTTATAATGAATGATATAATTTTCTTACGATCATTTAACGTTTTGAATATTATCATTATGAGTAATACAACCGAAACAGCTGCAGCAGGACCATTCAGATGAAACTAGGACTGACAGACGGGTAAAGAGCAGCGCCACCGTACTGTTCACGTTATTCCAGACCAGAACGGGGTCAGGGGCTCACCAACAGGGGTCGGTTAGGGGTTGTTTGGTCTGCAGGAGCTACTTCGCTTGGCTGGATCGTTTGATTTCGATCCTACGTATTAAATCCCACGAGTCCCTGACAAGTGTCTGACTGACCCGGGGTGGAGGTACGAGACGCCCTTACAGGAACCATTACTGCATCTGAAGTCATTTTTTATTCAGGATGGCTCATGTCATGTAAAGACCATGAAAGAAAGGAAAGAATGAACCCAAAAATAATCATATAGACGTAAATATGATGATAGTATGGTTTATTGTTTATATACATTTTATATTTCGCTCCCATTACCTTTTTAATATCCATAAATAAAGTTATACTGCAATAAACTAAGTTTAATAACTGAGTTTCCTTTCAGTCCCACCTACAAGCTCATCGATTGGCTTTGCCATTTCTTGCTAACACTTGATTGGCCGTCCCCCACTGTCACTTCAACCTGCCTTAATAAAACAAAAACAAAAAATATCATTTTAGTTTCAATGCAGTCCTCATTCCTGCCAGTAGGGTAGTTGGTACAGTTTTTTTCTTTTTCTTTTTTCTCTTTTCGTTTCTTTCTTTCTTTTTCCCTTTTCTTGTCTATTTCTTCTTTTAATTCCTTCTTTTCTTTTTGTTCTTTCTTGTTTTTCTTTCTATTCTTTGTTTTATTTTTTCTTTCTCTCCTATTTTTTTCTTTTCCCCACCGTTATTTCATTTTCGTTCTTTTTTCTTCTTTTCTTTCTTCTTTAAAGATTGGGAACTGAAATCAAGATTGTTTCCTGACCCGAATCATGATATTACACGTTACTTTTATTAAGAATTGGGGCGCTGAAGCTCGTATTTAATCCCTGATCACGCTCTCCATGTGCGGGTGTAGTACGACTTATGAGGTCACAATAAGGGTTCATGAGGTCACAATAAGGTAATCAGAATTACCGTCAAAACCACTCAAATTATTAAGTTGCTCAGGCTCCAGTTATGTCCACAGATTGATTATTATTATATATTTTAATGTAGGACACGTTTTTAACACGTTGAAAATTCCAAAAGGCCCTTTTTTCTCTTGCGTTTTGAATCTAGAGAGCCGTATAGCGCACCAAGAGTCTGTTTTCATCTTTGTCCTCCTTTATTTGGCCTGAATCTTTAATATGAGCATCGATTATATATTATGGGTCGAATGTTGATGTGTTTATTGTCTCTTTACCACACAAAACATCAAGTGTTCCTAATAATATGCAATTTCTGTTAAAAGTTAGTACACACACGTTAGTTTTATCATATATTAATAAAAAAATATGATATAAATAATGAATTAATGATTAATAACAGTGGAATAAAGACCTACCGGCTGCGACAGTGTTCTCTGGAGCTCTTGGCATGGTGTTGTCCACTTATCAAGCCGATTTCCACAAACCAGACGTTCCAATCAAACGTTAACAAAAAGCTAAATAAATAAAAGCTTTAAAAACGACAAATTTGAACGATTTCAAGCGAAAATCGAAGAACTTTTGCGTCCTCTCAGCGGCTTTTCCTATAAGCGTTCCAAACCGCTCACTCTTGCTATTGTAGTGCACTAGATCGAGTGTATAATATTATTACGTACAACCCTACGTAGTGCGCATGTGCAGCCTCTAAAAAGCCGATTGGCATACAGCCGACGGTTGCTTCTCTGTTTCTAAGCGGTTACCGTGGTGAACCACACAGGGTTGCCAGATGTACCGTTAATAATTTTATCTAAGCGATTTTAACACGTTCGTTCTTTCTTTAACTATTTGTTTGTTTGTTTATTTATTTTCACAAAAAGTCGCGGTTAATCAGGAACCTGAACTGTAAGGTTGTAAACAGTGTGGCGACATACATGTAAACAGTACAGGACTGAGTGCCAGCTCAGTCGCCGTTTTAAGGGTTGCCAGATCGTCCGATTTTAAGCACTAAACAGAGATTTACGTTTGTTCTGCTTCTTTTCCCTTTATTTGTATGCAGGTCGCGGTGAGTCCGGAGCCTCTATATTAAATAAAACTATACAAATGTACAGGTACACTTGCTTTATGCAGGGTAAACTGATACACAAATAGTAATAATACACTTTTAAATAACTTTAGGGGATTTCAATTCTACTTCGGATAATTCGGACGTTTCTGTATCACGTGACCCCGCGTACCGTATAAGTAGTGGCAGTGGGGTCTCCGGCGCGAGCATTTCCACGATGTCGCCGACACGCGCTGTGACAGATCGGGCGCTCGCGAGCGGATTCGGGTTCCTCACGAAAGCCCGGATGGGGTTGCAGAGGCTCGCGGCGGCTCAGATCGTCAGGCAGCGCGAGAGGAGCGCGAGCGTCAAGCGTCAGAACGGCAGGCGCGTGGTGGTGCTGGGCGCCCCGCGCGTGGGCAAGAGCGCCATTCTGAGGCGATTCCTGCGCGAGGGCTTCGATGAGAGCTACGAGCCCACGCGCGAGGATTTCCACCGGAAGGTCTTTCACATCCGTGGCGAGAGCTACCTGCTCGACGTCCTGGACGCTTCCGGTGAAAGGGACTTTCCCGCCAAGCGCAGACTGTCCATCCTCACTGGTGCGCGCGTTATTATTATTATTATTATTCCTCTTTATAAAATGTGGCACGAGCTCCGGCGCGTGCACGTGTAATTAAACTTCTCTCCCTGTCCCACAGGTGACGTCTTCCTCGTGGTGTTCAGCGTGGACGACCGCGCGTCGTTCGAAGAGGCGCGCGTGCTGCTCGCCGAGATCTTCGCTGCCGAGGCGGCGCTCGCGCTCCGGACGCCTCCGCGCGTCCCCGCGCTGCTGGTGTGCGCCAACAAGTCCGACCTGCCCGAGGACCGACGCGCCGTGTCGCGTGCTGAGGCTGCGCGCGAGTTCTCTGCGCCCTTCTTCTTCGAGACGTCCGCGCGCGACGGCGCGAGCCTGGAAGATGCCTTTGCGGCGCTGGCGGAGCGCGCGGGGTTGCCCGTGGAGACCGGACCTGGACGTCACCGACGCCTCTCCATGCGTTCGTATCACGCGCTGCGGGGGTGCGGGGACGCCCCGTGTGGCGCCCTGCACCCTCTCGCGCGCAGACCCAGCTTCGGCACGGACCTGAAGCTCGCGCTGGGACGAAAGCGCTCGCGGGGATGCCGCGTCCAGTGACCCGGATGGTGCTCAGAACTCACAGACTTTGAGACCTCAAGTCACGTGCTTACATTCGCGGTTTTATAGGGTAGAAAGAACATGCCCAACTCACACAGTACCTTTCCACGGACTGTCTCGAACACTATTTATTTATTTATCGTTTATTAATAATAATTATTTATTTAAACGATCAGAAGTTTTCTTTGAAGTTCCGAATTTCTTTCATGTTGTGTCATTAAACAAAACATCAAAGAAACATCAGAGGAGTTGATTATTTAATTAGAGTAATTATAGGTACAGATTGATTGGGACTGTGGGGATGTGTGTGTGCGTGCGTGCGTGCGTGTGTGATCTACAAGTTATATAAATACAGAAGAAACTTAACATATTAATATTAATTATAAAATTAACAATTTTACATCATTCATATTATTGTTTATCATATTATTATTGTTATATATAATTATTATTACCTAATAACATTAATAAACAGTTGAGACAGTTTTTCAAATACATGCATATTTTATTATACATATTTATTTTTACAATATATAATATTTATACAATTATATACAATATAAACTATACTATATGGAGTTTGCATGTTCTCCCTGTGTCTGAATGGGTTTCCTTCAGGTACTCAGGTACTGGTTGCCCTTCACAGTCGAAATACATGCAGAAAAGTTAACTGGAGATACTGAAACATTCTTGTGTATACATGTGACCTGTTCAGGTGTTTGGTGTATTTGCCCAGTGTGTGTCCCACCATGACCCTGGAAGGAATAAGCACTGGTAGAACCAGATAATGGGTTGATGGGTGGATAAATTAAACTGTATATAACTTGGTAACAGTTTTTCTGGTCATTGTTTTAGTAATGAGAATATTGCTGCTGTTGCTAATCCTACTCCTGTTAATCCCATCAACATATATGTAGTTTCAGCATTTTCATATTTAATCTCATTATTTCGCTGAACCTCTTCAAACATGTCTTTGGTGTATATTTGATATCCGTTCTTCATCCGTTCTTCGAATCATATTTATCGACCAGCTTCTTAAGGTTTTGGCTTTTGTACAGATGTGAATCAATTTCATCTGGATAGTCTAACATGTCTCCATGAGTGAACAGGATCATGACGTGTTTCTGGGCTTTTTCTCCTAAATTCTTCTGAATAAATTCCACAGCTTCTTGTTCCTCTCTTGTGAATTTGGTATCAAGTTTGATGACCAGAAGTATGATGTCAGAATCAGAATCAGAATCAGGTTTATTGGCCAAGTATGTTTACACACACAAGGAATTTGTTTCCGGCAGTTTGTG
>JAOTRQ010095017.1:0-10542 GCA_028565875.1 Hoplisoma paleatum
CACACACACACACACACACACACACACACACACACACACACACACACACACACACACACACACACACACACATATGTATATATATAAATAAAACTGTTAATAAGGGAACATGTGCAAAATTCACTTTATGTGTGTTTTTGTATTTCCATGTGGGTCTCTACTTCTACAAACCAGTGTTGAATAACATTTTAAATAGAAGATTTTAGAATAGTTTGGTGTCAGTAAATAGAGCTGTTTTGACTTATGTGGTATCGTTATGCAATAGCTTAGGAACTCCCTGGTAGCACAATCATCTGCCCCCACCAGAGCCAGTCACACTCACAGTATAAATCTATTTACAATTTGTATAATGTGGATTAATCTGAATGAATAATGTCTAAAGACAAGGAAAAGTCCTGCATGACTTTATTTGAGCATCAGGGAACAGAACTGCATGAGAGTTGTAGTATGCACATTACACTACAGCAATATAGAGAACTTTGGATATAAACAGCAGGATCATATTGCAGAAGGCTACTTTATATTTGTGTGTATTTAGCTGTGTTAAGCTTAGTGCATGCTAACTGCTTGTACAGCGTTTTATCCATTCTGAAACGCAGATTGATTAAAGTAATGCCTGTTTAAAAAAACATTCTGTTTTTAAATACAATTTAAATGTGATTAAACATGATTAAAAACTTCTATGGCAAGAGTAAGAATATTAATATTTCTTTATGTGAGAGTGCTTTTGTGCAAAGAACATTATGAACATGTTTTGTAGAACCCATATACCTTTTCTAACTTGTTTTGTAGACTCTGTAACAGAAGTGCCATTCTGCGAGGGGTTGCACTGTGGGTCAGTGGAGAGATCAGAGTTGAACATGGCATCTATTGGTCCTCCAGACCTGTCCAGTGAGGACTACAGCTCTGTACCTGCTGTGTACAGCTCCACCCTGCCTTCACCACACATCCAGACTGTCATTTCTTCATACAACAGCTCTATCAGTAAGAATGTTCTTAGGATTCCTAAAATATGTAATCTTTTGAAGGTACGCCATGTTTTTCAATTATTTAATTTGTTTCATACCGGTTTAGATAATTATATTAGTCATTATTGGGTGAATGAAGGCCCCTTGTAGGGTGATAAAAACATTTGCAAAGCATTAGCACCCCAAACACATCAGAAAATCAATCAAGAGTTGGATAAAAGTTGCCTAGTGTGCCTTTAATGAGTTATTTAGCAGATTTTAATCTGTTACAGAATTAAATGTAACAAGTTATTTGTGTTTGTTCAATCAGAATATCTAAAGGCAAATAATTATAATGCATTACAAATTCAAGCTCTGCACGATCTTGGGAACTTACATTTCTACAATGGGAATAACAAGTAAGTACCCTACGTCATACTATATTCACTGTGTCCACCAGGAGTAGGCAACCTACACCACAGTTTGCACGTGAGACACCTTTGCCTGGTACACTGATAGAATTGGAGAAGTTTAAATTAAATACACCATTATTTAAATGTATCCTTAAAACATCTTTATTCATTAAACAGCTAGCACAGCAAAAATTTTATTGCACTTTTTTTATACATCTGAAAAAGCTTATTGTAAAAGATATGGACTTCACATTGATGAGAACATGGATACTCATTAGTGATTCTGAAATGAATTGATTTGTTTCCAGACCTCATCTCTGTTTTGTTTTGATGACGTTTTGTGATCAATGTGGATCTTGTTTAACTGAGTGATTTCAATGTTATTTTTAGGGCTGCTCACTTACAGTGGAGTAAAGCTCTCGACTGCGCTCTGCAGGCTTCAAAGGTGCTGGAATCATGGGATGGTGATTCATGGGGAAGCAGCTCTTCTGAGCAGCCCCTCAAGCATGCAGGAATTTGGGGTTGTCTCAATGGAGCAGTTTTGTCCGCCAAGATTGCTCAGTGTGTAAAATGTTCAAAAATATTGCAATAATTTGATTATGTTGTATTTCTGTGGTATTGTCATCATTGTTACTTCTGTAAACAGATATATTTTTACATCTAAGATCACCCAGCGGACACAATGCTGTCTGCTTTCTGCAAAGCTATTTAAGGTACTTTAACTTAGCTATTATTATATACCTTTACTACATACTGCTCCACTGAGTCTATGGTCAGGTGTCCATCATATTGTGCACCTTGTCATAATGGAAGCTGGTTTGTGAATCTTAATGTGCAATATTGTGCTTCTAATAAACTTCTGTGTGAAGTACAGTAGTCAAATGGGTTTGCCAGATTTTGTGTCTGAATTACTATCAGTAATTGTTTCCCCAGTCAACACACCTATAAAACAATACCTCAAAATTTACAAAACAAGCAATGTTACTGTATTGAGAAATTCTGCGTGTGTTCTGCAGTTCCTGTTGATGGCATCTCTACCCCATCTTGATAATGATTTGGAGTACTCATCTTACTCGCTGAACATGGAGCTCATTCCTGGCATAGACCTCTTCTCAGATCAGGGCCTTGTCAGCAACACTGTGGCTAGCCTGGACTTTTTGTGTCACTGGCTCTACACATCAGGACATCATCTCACAGTACGGCAGCCACATGCACATCTGTGAACACAGAAACTACCAAACTAACAGTTTGATCACAAATTAACTCCACATCATTTCTATAAAATATAGTTTGAGCTATTCAACCATGTTAAATGTGGATTGTGTGTGATATGTGCTTGCGTGTGGTTTGCAGGCTCTCCCTATTCTGGTTCTCTATCAGTACGTAGCCTGCAAGGTGTGTCGTGATACTAAACTCTCTGTAGGCTGCAGAATACTAAAGGTGTGTCTGATTGGACAGCTCTTTGTATAATGGGTGTAAAACATTACAAAATATTTCGCTCTATGTCAATATGTCTGTCTATCTTATAAATTCTTGAAACTGGTTTATGTTTTTATCTGACATTTGTAGGGTTGTGTTATTCTTACTGGATTGAGTTTGAAGCTGATTTTGCCAGTGTAGTAAATAACTTGTGACTTATTATCTGAGTACAGGTGAAGGTATTGGCAGAGCTGAGTATGTTTGCTGAGGCAGTACGTGGGATCCACAGTCTCACACATGGCTATAATAGATCAGAGAAAGATATGGTACAACACATTTCATAATACAATTTGATCTTTCTGTGTGCTCATTGACATATTATTCACCTTGTACCTAACCAGTAGATTTAAAAGTGACTTCTAGTGTTCTATAAAAAGTAAAGGAATTAATTCTCCACAGGTAGAGGAGAAGTTCAGGAATAACGCACCACTTGATGATCCTTCTAATCTTCAGGTAATAATAGAACAAAAACAAAATAAAGCATGTTATTTGTAATTGGGTATAGTGACTTAAAATATCTCTATACATGGCACAGTATCTGAATCAGACTGGTAACTGTATCAGACAGGGGACTGTATCGTTTTTAAGCTTTCATTTAAGCACAAGTTCACTATATAAAATTTGTAATCAAAAATGAATGGAAATCAATCTGGGACTTCTTTTAACATTGATCAAATTATTTTTTGTTGTTTTTAGGTTCTTGGGAAGCTCCTAAACATCAGTCTAACTGAAGACTTTACAGCTTTGTATGGAACTAAACTGACTCGCCAACTCCTCTTAACCAGAATTCAGCTCATATTGGCCATGTGTAGTGCAACTCAGGATCTACCTGAACCACTGCCAGGTAAATGTTTAATTGATTTTATGTTCAAGTTGCTTTATTTCTCAAATCTACATATGTACTTATGTGTATGTGTGTTTATGTGTATATTAACTGTATCATCCTGAGATCTCAAACTCCAGATTTTAATGAAAGTACGCTTTACTACTATGCCATCCTAGCGCCCACTTCTGAAACACTATATAATTCGTTTACATATGCTTTTTGTGTATATGTGTGTGTGAACACAGAGGTGTTTGAGACTCCTCAAGTGGTGACGAGGAACTACAGTAGGGATGAGTCTTCCAACATAAAAAACACAGATATGTGCTTCGATTTCCAGATGCACAAGCTTACCAAGGGACAAGTCAAGGTCATTAACAATCATTTTATTCCTTGCATTTTATGGTAAATTTAAATCGAATTAATATAAATGTCATTTTATCTTTCGATGTTCCGTACATGTGCTTACCCATAATGACAAAGGGAAACATGTTTTAAGTACCGGTATGTGTTTTTGTAATAACAAAGTCTTGGGTATGTGCTAAGCTGCCATGTCATAGAAGTGCAGTTAATTTACTAATATAAATAAACAAAAGACTTCTTTCCCAGGTCTACAGTGACGTTTGGCCTACATGAGCAAAAGTTGTGAGATAACACTCTTATAAACAGGCTTTAGATGTGTGCCCAGATTAGGTGAAGCTCTTTATCTGCGATCATATAAACTAAATGGGTCATAGTATGCAGTCATGCTGACTGCAGTACATTTCACAGCTACTGAAGGGTGCATGGGGTGCACAGTTGAAGATTGAGGTAGTCCCATAGATAATCATTCAGGTTTTTAGGGATTATATAGCCATTAAGGTACTTGGAGATCTTGGTCACCCGCCTTTAACTAAATTAGAACATTTCTAGCTGTAAGTATTTTAACATGCATGTGTGTATTCATCTTCAGGGATAGATTCATCAGTTGAGGGTACCTTCCACACTTTATATATACACTCCAAGCTTCGGAGATATGATTTTTTTTACAGGTTTTGTGTGGCAGCTGTAGTAATTCATAATAATGTGACACGATAGTGTTTTGTGTAAAAACCTCAAGAATAAAACTACAAGCATGTAGCATGTACATTTCATCCATTTCTATTGTTCTCATAATGTTTTCTAGATTTCCTGAGTGATATACTGTACCTTCATTATGTAATCATTAACTTGCTGAAATTATTGCTGTTACAAACATTAGTTCTGCATCCGTTATTTGTAATGACAGTGTGTAATTCCCCAGACTCTACTACTAAACGAGGTCTCTAAGCTGTTGAATTTGCAGCTTTCTATCTTGGACCACATTGACACCGATCCTGAAGAGTTGGAGCTGGCGATTGAAGCCAGACTGCTATTGTCTAATCTCAAGTGGCAGCAGGGCAAATGTGCATCTGGGTAAAAATCTTTATTGTACATGTGTGAATATAAACCAGTTTTGAGTGTATTTGAGTGTTAGAATCATTTGCTTCCTGTTACAGTGCAGATCTAGCAGCCTCTGCTTTAAGGTTACTTCAGGACTCGATACTATTTCAAAGTGGGGATACCATGAAGACTACCCCAAAAAAATCACAACAAGAGCAGGTATCATGTATTTACTATATAAGTGCTCGGCATATTATTAATTTTAATATTGTGTGTCAATCATAATTGCACATATTTTATGATAATGTTTTTATCATTTTACATTGTATACTTGGCTGTAAATAAATTACATTGAATTAATAATACCACAAAGGTTTAAGTACACTGGTCTGATACTTGCATGCCATCCATCATCTAGTTTTGGCACTGCTTAATCCTATTTAGGGTCACGGTGCGACATACTAGTTGATTACACCAAACATTTGAACAGGTCACCAGTCTGTTGCAGGGTATATAGACAATCACACACATGACAATTCTGGAGCACCGCATACATACTGAGAACATGCAAACTCCAGACAGAAAGCACTTGATTGCCTTACCCAAGTAATTAAACCCTGGAATTCTTGCTATGATGTGACAAGTGCTAATCTCTAAGCCACATTGCAGTCCCAACTTGCATGCCATGACTTATTTATTGTCTTATAGTTTTCTTTTCTACAATTAACTGATTACTTATTTTATCATATGGTTATGCAATTATGTTTGTGTATATTAACTTATACAGTATATGTTAAACATTACAATACCAGTTTGTTATTATAATAGTAACATCTCTGTGTCTATATAAATATGGCTAGTTATTATATTATACGACATGCTGGATGCAGTGCTGGTTGTAGAATCTAATAGCAGAAGGAAGAAAGGACCAACTACCAGATGCATCATTTACATTTAGGTCATTCGTTGAATCTTTTTTTGTCTTGTTGGCACAGTGGCTAAGAGCCTCACGCAGTCACCTCACTGCACGAAGGTGCTAGGTTCAATTTCTAAGTGTGAGTGTCTTTGTCTTCTGGTTGTGGTGTTTGCGTGTTCTCCTTTTACTTCATCCCAAAGTCTAAAAAGATGCAAATGAGCTCAATTGGATGTAAAAATTGGATGTTTTTTTAAGCCCCTTGTGAACTGATATCATGTGAACCGTTTACTGCTATGAATGTAACCAAAGTCTAAAACGTGACATTAAACTACCAATAAATAAACATTTTGATTGTGTTTGTATTTATACATGTGGTAACACAGGAACTTTCACCTCAGCTTTGGGATTTGCCTGATGCAGTGAAAGCTTTAGAGCACATGGGCTGCAAACTCTGGTTGCACTGCACCGTGGCGTTGGTCCAGAACCTCACCACAAACATCCAAGGTGGGTAAGAATTTACTAATATTAACAAACAAAGTTGTACTTTCAGTCATAGTGGCCTGGCTGTAAAAAATGTACCAATATTAAATTCACTCTTGTTTCAGCCGCAACACTCAGCATGTAAATTACAAACAATCATCAGCCAAACATATGTATAACCTTGAGGCATTGTTACAAAATGCTCATTACTAATACTTTTGAAGGTGAATTACTGTATTGTATTTCTTTATTTATCCCCGATCATGCATCCCTTTCTCCAAAATTGTTCCTATCTTGTTGTAATTTTAATCCAATTCCTCTTCTTTTGCTTCAGCCAAGCTCCAGACTTGATTGAGGAGTGTCATGACTAGCATTTACGACCCCAATTAAAAAAGTGTGCAGGTTTCTTATTCCATATCGCTTACTGACTTATGCACTGCATTCCATTATCTCCCAGCTCACTGGTGATGTGGCAAGGATAAGCCAGCAAAGACTTTTGAAATAGTTTGACACAATATACATTTGCTAAATGTGTGTATGTAGGTATGGACAGCAGTGCGGAAGCAGAAAGAATGCTGAAGCAGGGTCTTGATGAAGCTGAGACATGGCGAGACCCAGACACTCAGGCCTTGCTACTACTATATGGTGTCACACTAAACACACAACGTCGAGGACCATCAGAGAAAAGTGTGGCTTTGTTACAGGTATGTCGGCCACTCTCTATAATAAAGACATGTCAATTTTATTTTTAATTGACTTAAAAAATACCCCCCACCACCACCACAACCAATGAACAAGCCTAGGGCAACTGTGGTTGTGGAGATTTATCAAATCTTAAAAAAGCATGTAACAAAATTATACTGACTGTATTGTTCCTTTGTAACCAATGCCACCTAGAAAGTTCATTACATTAAAAAAAGACAAAACAGAACCTCTGGAATATTCTTACAGAATATAATATTTTGTTTAAATAATAATAATAATTCTACACACTAATAATCTTTACACACTATATCTTTGTGGGTATAAAATTACAGTTACTACGCTACATCAAATTATAACTACGGTAGTTCATTAAAGAAGAAGTGACATGAACTTGGGGTGTATTTAAACATAAGTTGTATTTAAACATACATTCACCCCATCAGTCTGAAATACAGTAGTTTTAGCTGAAGCTCCCAACACAAAAACTGTAACCGTTTTAGGAAGCTGTAAGCTTGCTGTCTGGACGCAAAGCGCTTTCACTTCCTTCTGGTCTGGTCCTTGCTAAATGCACTTTGCTACTAAGTGAATTGAGAGGTTCAGCTGGCCAGTCACTTGACCTGCTTACACAGAAACTGCTGCTGCAGCAGGTTAGTTATTTAACTCTATAGCTGTTAAAAGTATTATATCTCATATTAATGTGACTTAACAAATGATACTAAGATACAAATCATTAAACACTGTTGATTCTCTTTCACTCACAGCTAAACTCTTTAGGGGAGTGTGTCACCCTGAAAGCGGGTGGTGAGTTAGGACTTGCTTCTACACATGAATTAAGGAATATTTACCATCCACAGCTCTCCCTACTGGCCCGGACATCCATGCATTTAGGTAACTCATTAAATTCAACTATATTACTTTTTACATAATACACAATACTGAAATTGTCATGTTTGTGTGCACATGACAATTTGCTTATTTTCAATTCACCTCACTGTATATCTTTGGGAGGAAACCAGAGCATGCCGAAAAAAACCATGCACACCCGGGGAAAACAAGCAAACTACCACAGATCCACAGCCCCTGATCACCTTATCTAGGGAATCAAACCCAAACAGTACTGCTAGTGTTAGCATTTAAGGGGCAAACAAGTTACAATTCAAAATAAACATTTAATTTCTTACTTTGATAACAAATTTACCATTCATTAAATATTAGTCATTTATTTTCTGAATTGACATTGTCTGAAGTGTCGGTACATCACATTGGTAGTTAGCGATTCTGTCTTCCACAAATATATAAACTTTCCCATCAGACAGCTTCAATTTCAAAAGTAGCAGGACTCAGACAGTAGTGTGTATGTGTTGGTGAATGTATCTGTGTGAGCATCTGGCTACAAAATTTCTGCTCTGAATGGGTTTGTTCTATGTGGCAGGTACCATTTGAACCAAATAATCAATTGATTTCAGCTGGAGCGCCGATATAACTCTGGATGAGAGCGATCTGACTGGCTCTGGTTCTTCAGATAACACTACAATACAAACGTCAACAACAAAAAAATGTCGGAAATGTCTGTAGTTTTACATTTGAATCCTTAACACATGTAGCTAATGAGTAATAAATTATTTAAAGTCATTCTCTTAACTTCTGGATAATTAATGTTATGCTTAGACATAACTGGATGCTTCACCATCTAAGAGGAAAACGTGTGTACGAAATAAATGTGTTCTTTAAAAAAAATCTTATCTTGTTGTATTAGTATTGTTCCAGTATCATTAATGAACTGAATTATTGAACCAACACTAAATTTATAACATGTTGCCAAGCTCAAGACTTTAACTTTCTGGGTTCTTTTCTAAATAACACATTTGTCCAGGATTTGGCTCCATAGCTACACAGACGTGAAGGAGAATTTGGCCACTTAAAACAGCAGTCTCAATATAGTGGAGTGCATCACCCACTCATCGGTCAGTGGTTAAGCCAGGCAGAACGCAGGTTCAGAAGGATCAGCACATCAGCCGGGGAGAGTTTATAAACCCCCAGTTCATTCAGCGCTGACTCTGGTGTGGGCTGCTGTGGTCTGAGAGACGCCTCTCCCTCATCGGGTTCATCCAACTTCAGCACATCGCTAAGCAATAAAGCTGGGCCAATCTTCAAATTCAAAATGATACAGGCTTCCTTCACACTGCATTGCAGCAAGAAAAAGTATGGTTAATAAAAAGATTGAAGAATATCACAGTTATACAATTAAAGAACAGTAGCTCAGTAGCTCTAGAACTTGCAGAATTGTATTACACTAAATCACTAATTAAAATGCCTCAAAAGTCTTCCTTCAGTTACACAAAATATGATTTATCTCGGAACTATTACACTATGGGTACCACTGCAACTTTACTGCAGAATAGTAAAATTGCTTTTCACAATTGTCAGCCATGAAACAGACACACTAATCTACCAAAATAATGTGTACATGGAATTACTGGTATTTTCAAATAAACAATGATTCGTGTCGTTTCTAAAATGTTGATATACTACTAAAAAACAAAATACACATTGAAATCTGATGCTTTTTGGCAATAAAGTAAACTGGAATTTCACCGACATGTTTCCTCGCACTTACTGTTTAAAGAAGTTCTCAGGTCTCTTGCAGTAATGTCCAAACAATGGAAAAAGATTTCTGGACATGTCAAACTGAAGCTGTGCAGCACCACCCTCATTAAAGTGATTATACAGAATTACCTGTAAGCATGGAGAAAAAGCAAACACATGGTTACTTGACCCTTGTGTAAATAAATTCACAGTGACACTGGACAGACTATACGATCAAAAACTTACGTCCTGATAGAGGAAGCGATCGAGTCTCTCGGCCAGGCCTTGCCAGAACATCTGGAAGAGAGGCAAACAGAGTAGCTGCTGCAGCTGAAGTAAATGATTCCTCAGGCAAAGCAGCATGGGGCAAGCAGAGCTGGACAGAGACATGGTGGTCTGGTCACTCTGCGATGGCAATGAGATCCACCTGCAAGGCAAAAATAACCAAGTCAGCTCACAAAACGTGACTTCATATATCTCAGTAGTAGGTAGTCTATACTGACATTATAAAACAACAAGGGCATCAAACGGACACTAATTATAAATGCTATGGAAATTAAGCATCTAATTACCGTATTGGCCCGAGTATAAGCCGCACCTGAATCTAAGCCGCACCTTTAATTTTGAGAGGGATTCAGAATAAATATATAAAAATTGAGAGAATAAAACTTTATCTAGTAGCTATTCTCTTTGGGCTGGTGTGGTGGATACTGGGCTCAAAGCTCACAGCAATTGTCGCTAGATGGTACAAGGCGTTGCTTCCAGAACTTTGGTATGAGGCGGGCGGTGCCG
>JAOTRQ010095028.1:0-10542 GCA_028565875.1 Hoplisoma paleatum
TCACTTTTTAAATGGAATTACTGAAATAAATCTACTTTTTCATAATATTCTAATTTTATGACCAGCACCTGTATATATATATAGCTGCTAATAATTTGCAGTAATTTTATTTAAGAGCTCATGAATAACTTGCCCTCTTGCTTACAAATTTCACCATGAACATTACAGCGCAGAGAGTCTCAGGGATGTTTCTCACCATGTCACAAAATCAGCCACTGATTCTTAATTCCTTTTACATCACAATCATGAAAATCCTAGTCTTAAAGCTTATTTGAGCTTTAATTAGGTGTAGCTATCAAAGATCTCTCATTGACACCCAATTCCCACTCCCTCACAGCTTCACACCTACATGTAAATGTAAACATTTGTAGATCCCTTTGTTTGAAGAGCTTTCATTCCAGTAAAAACACTGTTCCAGAAAAGATGAAAGTTGATATCTCGGCTCTCACAGAATTAAATCTAACAGGATTATTGTAACACCACCACTGACATGGAGTTTATGTTTATTAGGAAATGTTTTGGATTTTCACTTCAGCACATTCTCAGTGTCTGTGTGGGTTTGCTCTGGCTGCTCTGGCTTCTTCCCACAGCCTAAAAGTTGGTTATGAATATTTTAAATGTCCACGACTGTCTTATATATGGATGTAAATCTAAACTTGTCTACTAATTAATTTTGTATAATGAATAAATACTTGCGTCTGTTCTGGATGTAACCATGACATTAGAATTAGAATCATAATAAAACAAAATGAAGGAGTTCTGCTTTCCAAACTCACATCTGTATGGACCCCCTTCTATAATTAAGTGGGGTGCTCACATGCTACACAGTATTACAGTGTTTCTGTTACCTGATTGTTCCCTGTGTGTTTATTACCTGTTTCAGGTGAGCCAGTGGAGGTGAATGGTCACATCTCTGGAGGTTTAAAGGTGGGGGAGTTTAGCAGCAACTCCTCCGCAGATGTGTTCTCTCTTGCCCCATTTCCACAGAAGGAATGTGACGTTTTCCTTCAGGTTCCATTCAGCATGCATAAACAAATTTCTGGAACATGGCACCCAACCAGAACACAGCATGTAGTTGGCCCTGGATCAACCACAGCTCCCCATGCCCTGTCCACTGCTGGGCAGCAACCCATCCCCGAGCAGCGTCACACATTCTGCAGTTTCTCATTGAAACAGCCAATCACACAACACCATGGGATCAAAAGTACTGTACAAGGACCCATCGCCAAGCAAAACACCATGTCTGGTCTCAGACAGAAACAAATCCCTTCGCATCATGCTGTTTCCAGTATCATGCAGCAGCCAATCACAGCGCACCGTGTGGTGTCAAACGTGGGGCAGCAGGCAGCAGTCGGGTCAGTCTCGGTTGGGCCGCTTTATTCCTGGACTTTGAACAGCATAACATCAAAGCTGAAGAATCATGATGAGCATTAATGTACCTCACAGTCGTGATTTGTTTAATGTTCCACTTAAGTCATATAAAGTGCCTACTATTATGTTTTCTCTGCAGACAGAAGGTGGGGAAATGTTGCATTTTTTTCAAAATACACCTGTAGCACTTTATTGGTTCATTGCAAAACGCACACTTTGAGCATTGTTTTAGTGCATCCAAGAATTGGATAATGCACTGAAATGATTGACACTCTGTGCAATAAACTTTGTCTATGGAAAGGGAGGGATTTAAGGTGATTTAATACTGGCTATCGCCATATCAGAATATGAGGCATCTGCTTCATTTAAATGTAAGTAGTAAGAAATTATTCATTAGTAGAATATAAATAAAAGCAAATACACTGCCTGGCAAAAATTGCCATCTGGATTTAACTAAGCTAATAGGCACAAGCCTCCTATTGGATAATTACAGCATGTGTGACTATTTTTCAGTTAACAACAAGTTATGTATCCCCTACTGGTTCAATGAGTCGCTTCTCATTTCTTAAACATACGAACAGGTCAAATCATTGGCATGGATCAAACAAAGAAAACATCTAAGGAGATTGCAGAAACTACTAATATTGGGTTAAGGACTGCCCAATGCATTATTAAAAACTGAAAGAGTTCTTCCCACTTATCCCCCATCAAGGAAGAAATGTGGCTATGTGGCTATGTGGCTAATGTGGTAAAAAGTCCAGAATGATGATTGGCAATCGCTTAAATGTTTGATAAATTCAATTAGAACAATGTAAAGGGAACTCAAGGGATTGGGACTAAACAGCTGTATATCCTTAAGCAAACCACTCGACACCATTGAAAATCTTTGGCATGGGCTGAAGAAGCTTTGTACAGTGGTCAGACTCTACCATCATTCAATGCAATATTTTTGTGAAAAAAATAATGCAACAGTAGATTGAAATGAATCTTGTAACATTGCAGAATCTTATCGAAACAATGCCACAGCAAATTCATGCAGTCCAACGAAATATTAGTGTCTTCTTTGCGACTTTTTGTTTTTGATCAGACAGTGTAAAATCATTATATAAACAAAAGCTAGAGAACCACAATCAAACGTTAGTCATTCCGTTTGAGATAGCACTTACTCATAGAAGTGTGCACTAAGGCGAAAATGCTCTGTGTGTAAGTGCATGGTTTAGGACGCACCTTCTCTTCATTATTTGTCTTATAGGTCTGAACATGTACAACGTATTTTCTTTGTGTGAGTGACAGCTTTACTCCTGATGACGTGTGTGTGAGGGAGACAGAGGGAGGGAAATAGGCAATGCAGTATTACTTAGAGTATTCATTTCTATACTCAAGCACGAAGGAGGAAGCAATTGTGAACCATGTGTCCAAATATAATTTGTTTGTTCTGAAAAAAAAGAATGTATAATTTTTTATTCATTCACTTCATTAAACAGTTTTAATATAGTGACCAGAACAAAGCAGAATGTGTTACTGATATGGAATCACTTGATGGTTTTGCCTTGTATTGGCTGCCATGTTTATTGTTTTGTACGAGAAGTTGTTCTGCTGATGTGAAATTCTAAGATTGCTTTATTGAATGCGCATCTGATGCTGTCTAGGTATTCTTCTTCCTACAATTGTGAACATAGCCTAAATAAAAAAATTTCCATGACTGTGTTTGTTATCTTTTTGTATACTAATGTGTGTATTAATTGTGTAATGCATAATCAAAGTGTAAAACATGATGTAAACAAACAAATCTATTTATATACCCTGATGACACAGCGGTTTAGTGGTCACCTCACAGCAAGAAGTACTGGGTTTGATTCCTGAGTAGACCTGGGGCTTTCGGTCTGGAGTTTGCTTGTTCTTCCTGTGTCTGCATGTGTTTACTTCGTGTTTCCTCCCACAATCTAAAAACATGCAGGTAAGGCGAATTGGAGATTTAAAAAAAAGTCCATAATTGAGTTTAAGTCGAAGAAATGACTTTTTCCTGCCACCAATGCAATTGAGATAGAAAATATGACATTAAAACCTTAATAAAATCTACATTATCACCTTTCACTCCACCAGTCCATCCATTCACTGACCTGTCTGGGTGTTCTGTGGTTTCTGTGTAGCTAGTATCTTCTTTTTAATAGCAGAAGTGTTCTTTGCATGGGGCCCAGTAGGTATTTCCACCTGTGGTTTTTACTTCTTTTATTAACCATTCCCCCTAAATCAACTGGTGATGCCTCTGCTCAGTGTAAACATGGGATGGGTAGGGTGCGCCAGCAAGTTTATTTGCATAGAAGATAAGCTAAGATAATCCTTTATTGGTCCCACAGGGGGCAAATTTACATTGTTATGTTAAGTGCAAAGAGATAGTAAATTGCTCAGTACAAAAAACTTTAGAAATATAAATATATATAAAACGTCTACCAATACAAACTGTATGTACATAATCAAAGAATGTTAACAGGTAATTGCACACATGTCATTATGAATTTCATGATGAAAGAAAATATGTAAAGAAAATACAAAGCAGGCATTAAACAGGTCATTCTAAATGGGTCTAAAACTGTCTAGAACAAAATAAGTAAGTGATTTTTAGAACTTCATGAACATGTTTTGTAGAGCCAGACATAACTTGTTTAAGAAGAGGTGTGTGTCCCCTTTGATATCAGGGATTAAAAAAATTATTACAATTGATATTTTTCTGTACTACTCATGTTTTCAACATGCTGTCCACATCACAGTAAAGCTGGAAATAATTCATTATGAAAAATGAAGCTGTTGTGTCATACATTTATTTACATCTGATTTCTAATGACCACTGATTCCACCTGCTGATCAGTTGAAATGAAACCTGGGGATCATATAACAGGTCAAATGCACTGCTAACGCTACACCTATCCTAATCAGTTTTATTACAACATATGTAAGCAGTCTAAATAACAGGTTTATTAGGTATAAATGTACAAGCCTTATAGTCTGTGTACTGTAAAACACACTTAATGCCCATTAATTACTTGAACATGACAGATCATCAAATTTACAGTTTCATCCAGCAAAAATCATCAGACTCTTGTAAAATTATTTAATTACTACATGTGTACAGGTAAAATAACATTAATTGCAGAAATAACACTTCCTTTTGTATCTTGGTTCCTCATCCTTATACATAATTAATATTTATTAACAGTATAAATCTGATGTCGTTACACAATCATGAGATTCACAATCATAATCTGATTATCACTGTGCAGCTATACACAATTGATTCTCTCTCAAAAATCAAAGTTTCGCAAGTATTCAGGACCGTATTTTTGCTTCCACTTCATATAAATAATAACATTTCACACTTTTATTTACTTTAGTGCTTCATCCTGGTCAGGTAACGTTACTCATGAAAATAAATGTGTTAAAAACAAGCAAACATCCAACAAACAAAAAACGCAAATGTACCAACATCACAAACAGCAATAATGCCCTAGATAAAAACCAAAAACACGCCAGTAGAAACTTTACTGCTCCGTTTTAGGGGCACTGTATAAAAGCTCACTCCAACATCCAAGCAAAGTGAAATACCCAAAACAATAACAAAAATGTTGTACTGAATCTTTGTACCTGTAGATTACAAAGATGTTTTAGTCTGCTTCGAAAAAATATACAAATAATAAAGCAAAAGATCTAATAGAAATAAATTACAGGAAAGAAATTACATTCAAAATAAACTGAAAAGAAAAAGTTCAAAATAAAGATAAATGAAAAAGTAAAAAAGCAAATAAAAATGATAATGAATTTATTTGTTTGTTTTACACAATTTGTTTACATTAATGATAAATACATGTTCATTCATTTCCAGTTCCATCATTTCAACGGGTTCTATTAATCACAAATAGAACAGAATTTTGTATCTCTTACTCCAGAAGGCACCTAAATAAAGCATTAACACTGCTATCATCATGACTACAGCCAATGAAAGTCTCTCTGTTATGAAAAGGCGTACTGTAACTGAGCATATGATTGGCATAAACTTTTCCTGGGAGTGAATACATACACCCAGAGAAAACTTTTTGTTTATAAAGGTCATCTAAACAGACTTTTGCCTCACAGGCATGACTGAAACCATCTACTATTGTAGGAGGCTATAGCAAGTTTGCAGTTAATGCATTAAAACATATATATAATAAAATAAAGTCTCTTTATTTCTTATTCACTTAGTATATATCGTTCATCCAGTTGTAGGCATCTACTTTTAATTCTTAAGTTATGTTTCTAATAAACAAGCCCCTGACCAGTGAGAACCAGGATGTTATAAACAAGCATGAATTAGCATGACAAGGAGTGAAAGAGATGCAGAATTATAGGAACTTGTTTGTGTCTGATGCGTCATTCATTGATTTTTATAAGCTGAACGAAAAGCACCAAAAAAAATTGTCAGAACAGCATTTAACGTCAGTCCAGTAGCTCCACCCCTTTAATGGGAAGGTCTCGGTGGTGGGCGGTTTGGTGGAGGAGCCCGAGCACAGGTAGCCGTGTAAGGGTATGAAGCTTGAGTGTGTACATCCGTTAGAGAAGGTGAAGGAGGTTGAATCAGCAATGAGGGTGGAGCTCTGTTTGGTGGGGGAGAGTATGGGGGAAGGCTGTTCAATGAAGGGGCTGGGCTCAAGGGTAGAGCAGGAAGGGAGAAGTCTGGGTAGGAGTTAGGAGTGGGGGGCAGTTTGCATTTCGGTGCAGGGGGGGTGGTGATGATAGGCAGACTGTAGATGGGTGTTTGGTTATTACGTGCGGGGTAACGAGGTGGGGGGCATGATTTCCCCCGGGTGAAGATTATACAGCAGCCCTGCAGAAACAAAATGAGATACACACACACACCCAGACACACACATTCATAAGTACCGAATACACTCAACATTATTTCCTGTCTCTGTGCAGCGATATTGGTGGCGCTGCACAGAACCCCTATGATGAAGGGTAGCATCTCGTTCTTACTTTTTCTCCTGGTCTGGGTCTCATCACAGATACTCGATCATATCCTCGCTTTATCCACACCACCAGAGCATTCAACTTCCCCTGAAACACACATACACATGCATGCACGCACACACAAACCTCCACTTCAGTATAATTTACAGCTGCAAGTCGTGCTACCGACATAGGTTGGTTTGGGTTGAGTTGATCATGTTTGCCCAGGTTGAGCAGCAGATTTTTCCACGAGCATACAAGTGCCAAAAGTCTAAACTCCTGCACAAAACAGTGCTTTATAATATTAGGATTAAAGCCTGGATAAATAGAGTACATTACATATCCTAGATAGAATAAACCAGCAGGATATGTCTGAACTCCCGTCTTCATGTACTTTGACATTTAGAGTTACTAAGTAAATTCAGCGTTGTTTTGGCTTAATGATTTGGATCATTTACAGGATGTTCCTGTTTCTGAACTTACTGTTTCTAGCTGTTCTACTAAACATTAATTCCATCAGACTGTATAAGTAACTCAGCTGTTGCAGCGTGTCGCCCCTTCATAGCAGGTAAAATTTGAGGTAGTAGATCAGTTTTAATCCCTAGACAACAGCATAGGACATATTTTCCTTAATGTAACCATTCTCACTGACCTGCTGAGCATACTCTCACAGCTCTCTATCCTGTACCTTGCCTGGTCCACGACTGGGTGAGTGGTACCATTCAGGGACTTAGAATCAAAAGAAGTTCCCGGTCGAAAGGCTGGCAAGGTATTTAGCCTATGTTCTCAGAAAGGGTGTTCTAGTTAGCTGCTGTTTTGTCTTAACGTTCTCAAAACTTTGTTTTTTTGTTTTTCGCAAATTTCTGAAAATGTTTGAAGAACACTACCCAAACCCCATTTAATTTAAGATTATCACTTTATAAAAGTTGTAAGAACATTTATATAATTTAAAACTTTAATAAACATTTAAGAATAACATTGTTACAATTGGATCAAGATCACAGAACATTTACAGAACCTTTGACTAACATTATAGTGAGAATGGAGAACTTTGCATAACATTACTAAAAATTATGGGAACGTTTCCTGTTTGCGGGGATGTTAGCTAGTCTCATGCTCTAAATGCATGTCCACTTCCTTCTAGCACCCATGTATGGCTGCTTCCTGTAATTTCGCTGTGCTTCTCTCAGTTCAAGCTATGATCATAGCCAAGCATTACGTACATACAGCACATGCCCAGAATCATGCAGACAGGGGTTAGTTTCTCGCTCTCTTCCATTCTGTTTATACCACAACTGACTGTACATTCATGCATGATTAGGTAAATTAAATGAATAAAATACAAAATAAAAGAGCTCGTTTCAAAATAAGGAAGCAGGTTCTTTTTTGTGACTACTTAGTTTGTGATGACATCTTAAAACTATTATGATTGCTGTTAATTAAATTTAGGGAAATGTAATCAGCAATTACAATTGTGACTGCAAAGTAATCTGACTTAAAATAAAGCCCAACAAAGATAAATATAGTAACTTAAATAAACATTGGCTTTGAACTAGCTTTATGGGATCCAGTGTTTGCTTCTTCGTCTTCTTTTGTGATTGTGCATCATACCAGACGCCATGTAAACCAGGCGTGCCTTTCAATACTGATTCCAATCAGTTCTAATGTACAGGGGGGATTCGTTGAGTTATAGACACAACTCAAGGCTCATTAGAGCCAACATGACACATAGCAGAGCACCTCAGAACACAATGTGAATAGTTCAGTGGATAAAACATCAAGGTTTTTGGTATTTTAACAAAATAGATTATGAGCATTAACACATCTATTAACACAGAAAGAAATATTGACCCGCATTCATACAACAACTGAATTCTAAAGTGAAGTAGCTGAGGTCGTGACCCACTGTCCGTGGAATGTGTTTTGCTCCATCTGCACTTTGCAAAAAAAACACTTCCAGATTTTGGAGACTTTCATCTATGCTGATGCGGCCATTGAAATACTCTACCCATGTGTTTGAACCTCACAGCTCCGACACAAACACCAGAATGAGCAGATCAGCAGATTCTATTGGAAACGCTTCTATCACAAAGATACACACACATACACACACACAGAGATCTGATGAAGCAGATTTTACAATTAAAACCAGATTATGTGGATTAATACACATACTGTAGGTCAAGTATTCAGACACCTGACCATCTGCATGTACTGACCTATCAAGCAGCTGTGGTTCCAGTGTATCTCAGAGCTGATGAGTGGGGAACCTTTTCATTAATACTCAATCAGATCATCACTTAACATTAAGCAGACTTAGTAGATTTAGGCACACCCTCTTCTCAGGGCTGTAATACAATAGGAAATATGTCTACATAGGGAGTTAGGTTCTGTGTTTGAGTTCTCATGGTCCTACCTTGATGGGGGTGTACCATTTAGAAGGGGACAGGGGTTTGCGTGTGCCATTATTTAGAGTGCGGGTCTGAGGAAAGTTGAACTCGTACTCCTGCTCAGGCATCATCACACGGGCATTCTTCGCTTTCTCTAATTTTGCCCCCTCTTCTGTTGAGCCCCTATCACCCCACCGGACCTACAAACACATACTATTAAGGTCAGGATCTGATCACTGAAAATATATTATATACCTTCATCCTCCTCACCTCCATACGTTTGATGCCACCTACACCCCTTCCACCATAATAAGAAGCATCCACTGTCGGCCAGTTCTTCTTTAGGTAACCGTCATCGCCTTCTTCATCCTTACAGAAGATAAATAGTTTATAAAACTACATAATTTATTAAGGGGTGATGCAGAAGTTGTTTATTGATCTGATTATAGTTCTGGTAACAGAGAAAATACAAACAGACAGAAAAAATAGATTTCCCCCAAAAAGCCATATCCATTCTAAACTAATGCACCAACACCTGTGTCTACCCAACCCATCCCCGCCCCCAGACTTTCTTTCACTGTGGAATACATACATGCAACATGCAATACACATGTGCAATATATACATCAATGTTCATATGTTGGCACTATGAAGGTGCTTTCTCATGTTCATAGTAAAAAATTACCATTAATTAATTCATTAGTGACAACATTGTGAAACTCCACTACTGTGCAATAACTGTATATTATGCAATACCACATGATATATGCATATTTAGCTATACCACTTTCATGGTCTAGATCCATTACCCATTGCATATCGTCAATGCAATTTTTAATATTTGAAATGTAAAATAGCCCAAACTTTACACTGTATATTACACCAGAGTAATTTTTGCAAATGTATATAACACCCCTGTGCACCATACCTCACTTTTGTTTGTTCACACTGTTCTATATTATATTTTTCTTATTGTAAAACTTCCAGGCTGGGGGATGAGTTTGTATTCAGGAACAAAAAGACAAAACTAAATAACAGAATAAATAAAAATAAAATAAATAACAGAACTCATCTCTGAAGGACATTAGAAAGACTGGAGAAAATAATTAAGGAGAGTAGAATTTTACAGGCTTCCACCCTAACTATCTAAAATATGGAATCATGGAAACTTAACAATAAACTTTAAACATAAAACCTACTGTAATACTGAGTAAACATACTGACTCGACTCTTACATATACGTATCATTACATTCATCATACTAATTCAGTACTTACATTTTCATCATTCAATCATAATTATTTACCCATTTATTTGACTCTCATTATGATATATCTGGAGACTAAGATGTTTAAACTTTGTTTACACTAAGGATCAAAATAGTTTAAATCTGATCTCTTACCGAGCTCTCCTCTGTGACAAGTACTGGAGGATCATGGATCACCTGTTATAGCAAAAACACAGTATAACTGTGATTGTTCAACTGTGATTGTTCAACTGTGATTGGAATAAAACAACAAACCTGACTCCCTCACACCCACACATTAAGATGAAACATAGCACTTGTTAGAAACACACAGCTATAAATTTACATTTTCTTTCAACTCATTAACAGGGTTGGTTGGGCAATAAAAGTTCCACCACTACCGGGTTTGCTGAATACATGCTTCATATTTCTATCTTTATTGTGACTCACATTTTCATCATCAGTATGAACACAGTTGAAACTAGGGCTGTCCGCAAATAATCGATTATTCGTTGGTCGACCGAAAAAATTACTAGTCGGCCAAATTCCATTGGT
>JAOTRQ010095038.1:0-10542 GCA_028565875.1 Hoplisoma paleatum
GACAACAGACTTTTGTGTTTTAGCAATCGAGAAAAACTGTAAAGGTCTTTAGTATTTGTATCCGTGGGTACATTGATTCTCTCAGGTGTAAAAAAATAATAATAATTTTCACCATGTCCTCAATTTTATTTTTATTTTTTACCATGCGCCAATTTTTTTTACCATGATCCTCTCAGGGGCGCAATAATTTTTTTTTTAATCATTAAAAAAAAAATTTCACCATGTCCCCTCTGGGGCTCCGTAATACGATCAACATTAACAAGATCTATAGATTCACATTGTAGGTATAGTTACTGACTATAGCCTATTCTAAGATACGGTAGTTCTTCATTTACAGTACAGGAAATACAGAAAAAAACATGTTCTAGACAGCCCACATCTCTACCTCAGACACATTAATGTCTATACCCTATTATGATCAGATGTTTCAGGTACATCTTTGCAACAAATAGCATTCAAACGTTCACATAAAATATGGTGTTTGTCCATCTTTGGAACAAGGGTCTCGGAAAGATCTGTTCCTGGTCCTCTCATAGCAATGCCCAACTGAAAGTCAATAAAAACATTCTTTTAAGAGCTTGTCGTGAAGGAATTCAGGTGTCATGCACAGAGCATTGACCTTAACCTGGCAAACTCTGGATAAATTGGTTTGTTGTTTGTGAACCAGGCCTTCTCATACAGCAGCAATGCCTGCCCTTGTAATTGTGCTTTTGATTAAATGGGGTAAATCCTTGGAGAGATTTTCTATCACGATGTATGTGGAATTAATGGACCAAGATGGTGTGCTTGATATTTACTTTAGCTGTATTTGGATGATTGTGGTTAGTAACATATTGTATGTAGGTAGGTGCGTTTTTATTGGCACATACAACCTACAATGTTTAAGTAAACTGGAAACAACCTGTGACTACATAGTATTTCACCAGAGCTGAGTCTAGTCCAAGAATAAAAAAATTCTTAATTTTCACTATATGCACGTGTTTGAATATGTTAACAATCTATGTGGCACTGTCTGCAAATGGAACTGGTATTGTGCTATTTGTCATTGGTATATATTAAGTAATATCGTCAACATTAGAAGACACACACACCACTGATTACTCATAAGTAACTGACTGGCTTTCAACTGAGAAGAGCTTAACACCAAAATAATATATGAATATTTAGTGTCCTCTTGTGGTGCTTCACCGTTTACAGATTAGCAGTGGAAAACTGATTTTACATTGGCTAGTTCTAAATCAACCTTGCAGCATTGCAGTCACACGACATTGGTAGTGTGGATTCCATACACAAATTAAGATTAAGAAATACTAGACAAGAACTGAAGAGTTATAATCTGTAACAATACATCAACATGTTCAGCTGTGACCATGTATTCAAAAATCCTGCTACAATGGTTACACAATGTCCCTACCACTGCTAGCTACACCCTGAACAGAAATAGTTAAAATGCTATGGAAGTCCCGGTTTATAAAATGACCTAATGCTGTTTATTTATGTATATAATAATGCATCTAAACAAATGGGCTATATTTACTGTTTATGCACCTCTAAACAAATTCATAAGGACCACCTGTCTAATATACTGCCATACCAGCCCATCTTCCACTGCTTCTAAGTACAGATTTATGTTCAAGTAGAAGTAAGTGTGAACACATTGGCATCATATTGGCATCATCATACAGAAAAAAAAATGTGATACACCCTACTTTTATGATCTGAATATACTAGATCCCTGCTGTATCCTGCACATATTATTGCAAGTTTCAGATGTATTAAAAGATTATTAAAAACACTTTCAATGTGTCTAAGAAAGTCAGTCAAAATGTATATGAAAGTACTCAAACTTGCTAACTTAACAGTAGGCGGCACAGGGGCTCAGTGCAAGAAGGCCCTGTGTTTGATTCCCAGACAAGGTGCTCTGGGTTTTTTGTGTTGTTTGCATGCTTTTCCTTTGTCGGTTTGGGTTTATACCGGAGGCTCTGGTTTCCTCCCACAGTCCAGAAACATACAAATTTGTTACATGGCTTACTGATAAAACTTGTGTAAGATAACTAGCAAGCTATAGTGAGTATAGCTAGACTATCTGAAGTAGGAATAAAAAATATATGTTGATGATCAATATATATCTGACATATGATAGACTTGTGCCCCGTCCCAGGTGTTTCTATGTGCCTTGTGCCCATTGTATTGCTGGGATGAGCTGAGTGGCCACCTAAATTCCAAAATGTAGCAGCGCTATAAAAAGGTGTATGAGATGTACCATTTGCACCAACATATTCCAGCAGTATCGAAGCCGAGTGCCCCAGACATGCCAGATATGATGCATTTAGTTTTTCGCACTTCTCTCTTTTTAGAACTGCTACTGTACATGCAGTATTTGGCGGGTCAGATTCAAGTTCTGATTACGTAAACAATAATATCAACCAATCAGAAGCGAGGGGGGCGTGATCAGTGATTTTGTTACAAACACGAATCCGGAGTAAGAGCTTCTTTTTCCTAGGTATGTACCAGTCGCTAAACTAAACTAAATACCAAATAAAGACCTAAAGTAACGTTCAGAAGGAGTATTTACTCCGCGCGGTATGCCTAACTTTCTCTGTTTGTTGGTGCCAAATTGGGTTATTGTTAATGACAAATGAAGGAGTCATACGAAGAGCTAAGTACTAAGCGCGCCTTCGTGTTCATACTAATCTCACATTTCGTGTAATGGTTGTTCTCCGTGTGCCGCTTTACCTCGGGTATCTGTTAAACGGACCGTGCTTTACTAAGTCTAGCTTTTTACTGTACTCTCTACAGGCTGCTAGTTGACGAAGGGGGAGGGAGTGTTGTTATGGCGAATCGTTTCGACATTTTCGCCGACCAAATAGAAGTAAACAAAGAGCCGTTTGCTCGGTTTGGTCGCTTGATTCGCGAGGACGGGAGTCGTTAAACTTGTGTTGGAGCTCGTCGATATGCCGGACTCACGTTTACGTCTAGAGCTGGATTGATTTTGACTTTAATATATAAGTTTAGCTCGGACGGTGTTGTAGGTGTATTGTTTACAGCTTGAGTATTGCGGCTGATTAAAATAAACGTATGTTTTGTGTCGTATACGCGGCGTTTCTGCGTCTATTGTTCACCGGACATCGTTGTGTATATGTGACGTATTAAAATGGACCTGGCCTGACTCTTAGGATTAAGCGTCGACTGTAACGAACATGCCATCCAGTATTTTAGTATTACATGACTAGTAATGTCCGACTTCGACTGTGTTATTTATTTAGTAACTTTTGGCAATGGTCAATCTCCTGCCCTACTTCACGCTATCTGTAGGCGCAGTCTTCTAACGCTGCGATAAGTAAGCTGTTCTGTCGCTAAATATCGTATTAGTCTGATCGAATTTATTCAATGCCACCTAGAAACGAACTCAAAGATGGTTGGTTTTCAGCGAGCGACTCGCTCGTCGTCGACGAGGAATCCCGGGCAAGTGTTTGACTCCGCCTGTCGTGGGCGACGCTTTATTCCAGCTGGCCCACCTCTGATAGGTGGAGTTTACGGTTTTTATGTCTTTTGATTGGTAAATATGCAAAGTGGGTTGTCGCTTTTCGTTAGAGCTGAACATAAATGACGTATGCGCTAGCTTAACTAGCGATGGCCGCTCTGGTTCTTTTCTGTGAGTCACACAGTTGGACTAGCGATACAGTGAGTCGACTCTTTGTTGTGGCGAGTGATTTTGAGAGAACAGATGCCCGAGTTTTGGTCATTTGAAACGGTACAAAAACGTGGTTTTAGGACCAGAGTAAAAACACGAACAAACACAATAAACAATAGAAACTGTGGGTAAAGTAGCACAACAAAACAAAGTACATTCTAACTGAAGAGTCTGGAGACTGGTTCATAGGTGCGAGTTCAAATGCGCTTAAAGATCTGAATCGGTTCTTAGTGCTCAAAGATTCGATTCTATGGCGAACGACACATCTCTCGGCTAAACGTTGCCGATCCGATCACGTGTGTTAAAAACTTCAGGAAGTAATGTTAAATTCCCACTTACATACAATGCATTGTATTATTTTTGCATTGTTATGATACGGTAATTAATGTAATTTATTTTACATAAAAATAACAAAATGTTATATTATGTCGTTTTAGAAACGCGGTCCCAATTACATAGCAACCAAACAAGCTACGCCAAACTACCAAAGCGCGTGAACTGTGATTCAAAAAGCATATCATTTTTTCGTTTACATTTTATACACACCGTGTATGTTCGAGTTGTCGGGATAGATATCTTAAAAACTGTTTTGTACGCCTGCGAACCGTTTGCGTTATCTTAACGATTTCATAGGCTGGTTTGAAGCGTGTGTTTGTGTAGGAGAGGAGACAGAGTGGCGGGTGTGAGATGAGCCCGTGTACAGGGTTTTTCGTCTGAGTGACATTCAGAAAGTCCAATCAAATTCGACTATTCTCCGCCCTCGCGGCTAGTCTCGAGCACCAGCCAATCAAATCGCTGGGGGTGGGCGTCACGGTAAACGCTCACAGAGTCACGCCTCTCGACCAAGAACCTACTAGGGTTGTTTTCAGGCGAGATTTTCCCCCTTTTCGCTTCTCTTCTCCCCAATAGCGCATTTTAATAGTAAACCAAGCTGGTAAACATTTTATAATCACATGCACAAGTGTTCTCCGATACAAGCACATATCTTAGCGCTCCTGCTTTTAAGTTTATTTGGATTTTGATCGAATTCGTGGTCAATCTCAACTCGACTAGCTTTGCGACTGCCAGGAGGTGAGTGTTTGTTCCGATCTTGTCCTGCAACTTACCAAGTAAAAAAATAATCAACAATGCCACGTTCTGTGGACCACCGTTTACAACATTGTGTCCCGGACCGAAAAAAAACGTGGGCACGATGTAGACGTGGGTGTGCGCGTGTGTGCGCTTTCAAAATAGCTAGCTGTTGTGTACATGTGGCTGTCTGTCGTGCGCTGACATATACGCTGGGTTTAATCACGAAGTTTGCTCAGGATGAGCGGTTGTTTAAACACCATCTGGGCGCATGCTGGACTTCTTAAATGCTAGTTTAGAGAAGAAGAAAACACATCTAGATCGTTTTTGGCTATGGAGTGAATGTGTTTGTTGGGAGTCCGCTCATATGACCGATCGCTTATGTTGTTGGTTAAAGCTTGTGTAGGTGACTTGATTTGAGAAGGCTTTGCACGGTGGAGGTTTTTTAGCAGGCACTGACAGGCCTCAGGCGCAGGGGGAGGAGGGGGCGGATAACACAACATACTGCTGCTACACTCCGTTCAAACAGGAATTACGCGACGTTCGTTAGCGCTCGCGAAAAGCAAGCAGCTCGTACTTCCTAAACAAGTGGGCGTTCGAGACGCTCTAAAGCGAGGTTTTACATTGATATACGGTCAATAGCTTAGGCTGTTCATAGCGGACAAGCTACGTTAGGGGTTATGAATCCTGGTCCCTCACGATTGTTTTTAATGAGGTTGTTAATTAGGTCGGTGTGCTTAGCAGGCGAATATGAAAGTGCCGCTAAAGGAGTAGTCCATGTTGCTGTATATGGTGTACAGGTCTCTGAGACAAAATGGGGAATCGTTTCTTTAGACACTCAAATATGGTACATATACGAGGCTGTTGCTTAGTTTTTCAGTCTAGCAGATCGTCCACTTATAAAAGAAAAATAGGCACGAAAGTGTTCGAACGTTCTTAGCTTTGCTACTGTAACCAGTGTGTGTTAGCATGGTGCTAAGTCCCATAACCACACGCCTCGCTCCCAGTCCCATCAACAATAGATTACAAGATCACAAGGCCACACACTGGATGCGGTCGCGGTTCCATCACCGGGAGAAAGACGTTGTTTATCGGTCGTCTCCGAGCGTAGATGCGCGTGATCCGTATATCCACGACGGGATCAGAATGATGGCGTACTGCTCCGATCGGAAGCATTGTTTCCTTCACGTTCCGTATTCTACTCTCAGTTGCGGTAAAGCACTTAGCTGAGTCCTCACTTCCCGCTGTTCATTGAAATAACGTGACGAACAGAGGCAGGTGTGGAGGAGCAGCGAGGCACACTGGCCTGCTGGAGGCGACCATACAATAAGCTTGGATTGGTTGCTTAAGCCATGAGGAAAGCGTCTTTTCTCAATGTATTTCGACTTGTGGTGCATCACGTAATGTTCATCATCGCTAAAAGAATGGTGTTCAGTTATGATTGTAAGTCGCTTGGGTTAAAGGCATTTGATAAAATGCAATATTATTATAATGCAATGTCCATCCTTGCACCAGGGTGCATCCAGCTAGCTAGCCGGCAATACCAAGATTTGAACCAGGGAGTTCAAACCAACTGCAGTGGAAAGTCCCACTACTACACACAGAGAGGGAGAGAGTATCGATTAGATCAGGTTGCTATTAACTTTGTGTGCTTGAATGGTGGAAGCTGGCACTTTACGCAACTAAGTTTTAAACACACACCGTATTTAGCTGTACAATTATCGCTCACTCCTTGAGGTACCAATCCATGATTATCTGGTTAACACAGTCTCACAGAATTTTTACAACATATAACTGACCAGTAGTACTACTCAGTTCTAAACCGTGTACCAACAAAACACCCTCCAAAAATTAGTTTGACCAATGACATCATATGACCAACTACTACAAATGCACAAAATAAAACAACCAATAAGGTTCCATCAAGCTCCAGTTTCCTCCCATTGTTCAAAACATGCTAATGAGGTGAAACAAACTTGGGTATACAAATTTTTCCGTGACTATATATATATAATCAGTTGCAATCATGATTTTAATCAAAGTGTGTAATTTGATGTTTAGATGCTAATTAACAAATACTTTTATACTATTATAGGTGATAAAATTTTAATGGGTAAAATGTTAATTATATTTGAGGCCCTATCTTACTATGAACATGAAAATAGTAAAACAAGCCTTTTTCTGTGTAATCTTTAATCTGCTATGAAATTCCACTCACCTGGTAGATGGTCTGTAGGTGGAGCAGCTTGTTGGGGCTGATGAGAATGTAGTGGTACATTGTAATGTACTGAGAGTGCTGTCTCCACCACTAGGTTGTGTGCTCTGTACATTGTTGAGGTGTTTCTTAGTTTAGAGTCCGATATCGTATTTACCTTGAAAAACCTTTGTCAGACTTTGTAATGCAGGGTTACAAGCACGAAAGCTTACTTGTACCATGTCCAGAATCAGTTCTCTGGGATCAGGGATCAGATTTTGAATGGGATTGTCATAAAGTTTTTGCGGTTCGCTTTTTTGGGTGAAATGAATTCTGTTCTCCAACTCGGACCAAGAGGATCCACCCAGATTATCAGCTATATAAGTCCACTTAAGCATTGCTTAAGTTAGTCTTTGTAAAAGCTGTTCTTGTGTACATCTATCTACATCTAGATGTCTATCATCAGCTAAATGATTTTTTTTTCATAAAATAAATTGTTTAATATGTGGTCGTCTTTATTTTAGGTGTTTTGATCGCATGAAAATGAGTTCAGAATGAAGCGACGTTTGGAGGATCAGGACGCTGTCTTCCCAGCGCAACAGCGCAGGCCACTGGGGGGCACAGAGACCTACCAGCACAGGGTTTTGGCACCAGCTGTGTATGAGGCTGTATCTGACAATGTCCAGCCAACTGCAGGCATTCAGTATCCAGGACCCCAGGGCTACCAGGTACTCATACAGCGAATCACACTAGTCATCTGCATGTTCTTCTTTACAGTACCTGTAAACGGATTCCTGAACACCTTCTTCCTCCAGTAAAACATTGATGTGTTTATACTTCTTAGTCTCATACAGCACAGAAGCTTTTCCATCACAATTCAAGTCTCTCCTCTTCACCTCTCTTATTTTGTTCTACAGATTTGTTTCTAAAGTACTTGAGCAGGCATCAGCTTTAATTTCTGCATTAATACCTGCATTTACTTTAAACAGCAATTCAATCTAATAAATTTATTATTTAAACTGTGCAAAGATTACACAAAATAAACCATTCTTAAACCAAGTAGAGATTCTTCAAACCCTGAAATTGGATCACCCAATAAGAACTCAGTTTGCTAGCGTGGCAGCCAAATAGTGCTCTGTAAAGTTAACCGTTAGTTATTTGATACAATTCAGTTAAACATACGAACATACGTAAAGCATTGATGCTTTCGGAGTGGATTTGACACAATTATACTGTGGACTATGGAACAGTAATATAAACACCCAATAGTTTTGTTCTGAAAGTTGTTTACATCAGGCTACACATAACTTTGTTGTCTCTACTAGCCTTTGACGTTGTTTTTGGTAGTTGTTCACAGGAAATTTTCTTAAATTCTGTTAAATTGAGGGCGAGCATTTTCATCTCTCTCCAGTGATTAAGTTCATGTCTAGGATTTTCATTTCTTTCTTTATTTTTAATCCAACTTAGTATTTGCTGCAGATGTTATACTTCTTTATGAACTGTTTTATAATATCACCGTAGCTTTTCTTTATTGCTAGTGTACCACGAGCTGCAGCGATTGCTGTATGGCTAGCTGCACACCAGCGTTGAGAGTCTGAACTCGTCACTTTAAATGTCCACATTGCTGGTTAGCTGGGGTGGACATGGGAGTGGTTACTATTACACTATTAAACCACATTCATTATAGAAACAGTGAAAGCTGCATGATGTCCCATCAGGGATAGGAAGAAACATTTTAATATGCATCTCAGAAGTATATAAAGTGTAATTTGAGCAACTGATTAGTTTATTATGAGTTGTAAAGTTGAGAGGTAAGTTGCTTTTTATCCATTCAAAACTGAATTCATTAAAACACAGTGCATGTCACACCTTTGCTCACTGTACCAGAAAGCTCTGTACTTGCTGTCATATTTTTTTTCAAACCCAAACCTTAATCTGTAAGTTATTGGTTAATCATTACTTGTTAATAAACAAACCAAGTGTTTGCTCTGGTATTAAAACGATCAGTATGATCAGTAGTTTTTTGGCTACTCTCCACAGAGGGTCACATTGATCTTCATGCTGGCACAGAATTAAGTCAGAGCGTGGGGAACATGCAACAAAAAGTGTGAGCAAAAGATGCACTATGCACTACATTCTAGTGCGCTCATTTAAGTGAGCGATTTGAGACACAGCTATAGAGACTCTAAATACAAAACAATTTGTAATAAATAAAGACATTTTGTACTTTAGACATGTCTCATGTAAACAAGTAATTAAGAGATGAAGTGTGCCAATCTATGAGGAATACAGTCACATCAATAAAGCAAAGGTGATATACGAAGCGTAAGGTCCCAAAATGCAATGCAACTGCTACACAGTGCAACAGTTGCGTGTATTGAAGTTGCTTGTGTGTTTCCTATCTTCTGGCATAAAAAAGCAAGAGAAAAAGGCTCTGTAATTTGCAGTTCTAAAACAAACGCCTGCATCTGAATAAATCTGCTAATTAGTCTTCAGTTAAAAACAGTGCTCACTCATTGAAGAGCTGTTTCAAAAAGCGGATTGACATGAATCATGGCTCCAACATGAGAGATATCAATTGTAATAAAGCATAGAATTAGAAGCTGAATCATTACAGAAAGTTGTGTCAAATCTGTTGTTTTAAGGCTCGAGGGAGATGTCTGTCATTACGGTCATCTTCAATTAGTCAAAGTTTACATCCAACTTTTCTACTTTTCTATATGAGATGTTTCTTAGTCCATCAGCTAAAAGAATGTTTGGTGGTGATGACTTCCTTTGTCAAGATGATGATGCATCAATCTACAGGGCAAAGATATTTAATGTCGATTCTGTAAATAGTTCAAATCCCTGTCTACTTGAGAAAATTTATGAAAATGGTGATGAGGCTCCAACCTGCAAAGCTGATCTGGCAACAGCAATACGAGATAAGAAGTATTGATGAAAAATCTTATTTGTCATTGTCTCAGAGAATTTAAGTTATTTTAAAAGCCAGGGATGGTAGATTAGTAGAAGTACTAATTGTAGCGTTTTCTCATCTCTCCATCATATTTTTCTCCATTATTTAAAAGTTAGCAATTCCATTTCCCCCTCTACTTGATCTAAAAACATAGATGTGATTTATTTCATCGTCTTAATATCAGTGTGGTGGAATTTTGACATCTAAATATTATTCTACATGTCAGTTTTTCGTCAGTGAGTATGTTATTTTCTGAGTTTATTTCATTCCGTGTTTGTATTTCAGCAGGTTTCCACTGTGGCGCAAAGCTCTGGAAGTCATGGCCACACTCCGAACACTCCTATTCACAGCAGTTCTCACCACCACAGCCCTGCAGTGCAGCCGCACGGCCCTGCTCTTGTCCAGACTCACCCACACCCTGCCAACCCCACTGCTTCTGCACAGGGTCAGCAGCAGTTCCAGAGACTCAAGGTAAAAGGCACACATTTCAACTCACATTGACAAAGTCACAGTACTACTCATCCAGGACTTTTCCCATGTCAGTGTGGGTTTCTTTTTTTTGATTTAATTCGGCAGCAGCTCAAAGACATGCAGTCACGTGCAATAGAAATACTAAAGTGTGTTTTACAT
>JAOTRQ010095048.1:0-20584 GCA_028565875.1 Hoplisoma paleatum
TTGCGATTAATTAATTACAGACCCTGTAATTAACTCGATTAAAATTTTTAATCGAGTCCCACCACTAATATATATATGTTGTGAAAAAGGACCTAAGTTTATGGGTCTGAATGGAAGGGAACTAGCTTCCGCTGTTTAATATCGATCAGCTCGAACTCCGAGAACCTTCCTCGCTCGCCGCTAAATCTGGAGGGTAAACACAAACGTGACGGAATCCTCGGAAAAGACGCCGCCGTCTCGCGTTGTCCCGGCCGATCACTTCTCGACGCATAAAGCACAGACGCAGAACGACGGGCACTGAAGCCGTGGCGCTGCCTACATGTAAGGTCCAGATCGATCCGGACAATTCGGCGTCTTCAATTGACCTCTCCGCACGTCTTTGGACTGTTGCGAGGAGAACGGAGTACCTGTAAAAGACCTGTCCATCCCAGCTTTTCGTCCCAATGTTGAGCAAAACATCTACGTGTTTATTAGGAATGAAAATAAATCTGCTTTCCAAATAACATAAAATACTTTACGTCTCATTGTTGTCAAATCCAGTCTGTAGCAGCTCACTAACTAACTAGAGCACTAACTAGTACTCAAGATTAGTACAAGATTGTGAACAGTTCTTTATATGATTCTACTGTACTTATATACTTATTAGTTGAGAAGTATGCACTTATAATACAGCCATAATAATACAGAACTACAGTCAGTGACTGACGCGTTCGATGACTGACATTTAAATGACACTTTATGGCTAAATATTTGTACAATAGTTTAAGTGAAATAAAGTTTTAAAGACGCTGTTCGGAAGCTCGGGACTAAACGAAATGTCTGCGACGTCTCGGCTCTTTCTAGAATAAACCGAGACATTTTCCCACCCGTATTTGGGCAAATCTCTCTCTCCTTCCACTCTCTCTTTGCGTTTCTGTGATTGGCTGAGAAAGCAAAGCTACAAGCCAATCGAATTGCGTGCAGCGGATTTCGAGCCTATCAGAGCACAAAGGCGGGACCTCGCCTGAAAACCGGTACGAACACAAACACTGGCGTCTCGACTAAAACGAACTACGACGCCGTTTGTTTCGTTCAAGGACTCCACTTTGGGCTTCTGTATTCTATCTAATAAGTACGTCACACACGTCCTAACGAACGTGTAAACAAATTAAAATGTCATTAATCGTTCAGACACTGACCTGTAATGCTCTCGCGACTTACGCGCGCGCGTCGTTCAGGCCACTGATCTTAACAGTCCGCCGGTATTGTCCTACTGCGCCTGCGCGATTCTAGGAGACGGGGCTTACTGCCCGCGCATGCGCATTAAGTGTTAATCGAATGCCTATTTGTTATTATATTGATGAAATGGCATTATGTGTATCTTTTGAGTCAGTTTTGATGTATTATGTCACAGCTGTGCAAAGAATCATGCCATTTCTTTCCTAAAAGTGTTCCCACTGCATATGCATGATGCATCTGTGTGGACTTTCCTCCCACAGTACAAAGACATGTGGGTCAGGTTACTTGGAGACGCTGAAATTGTCTTGTGTGTGTTTGTCTTTGCACCTTCTGACACACATGTTTAGGTGTTTAGTGTATTCGCCCAGTGTGTGTCCCACTGTCATCTGAGTTATTACGGTGTTGTATTGATGCATATACATTTTGCAGAAAACTTTTATCCAAAGCGACTTCCGATTTTGAGCAAATGAGGGTTAAGGGTCTTGCTCGGGAGCCCAACAATGGCAACTCAGTGTTCATAGTGGTGTGAGCCGTCAACTTTCTGCTAACGAGTCCCCACAGCATCGCAGTCCAACACATTTCGTAAATGATTAATTGTGTCTCCACCTACATGTCAATCTCACACCAAGCTCGACTAATGATGGCACATTGCCACCATCACTGTCACATTGGTCGATCATCAACTCCAACAAACACCTTGTGAGACTTGTGTGTGCTTCAGTCTGCACTAAAATGAGTGTGTATCCCAGTTTACGGCGGCTTATCAGCTCGGGATCTGTGTTCAAACAGTTTAAAATAGTTTACTGTGCTGGAATCAGAGCTGCAGGACTGAAGACTTCATGCCCACAGGACACCAAACAGGACCAACATCATCCTGGTAAAGAGACGCACCATAATACCTGAGAGATCAATTCATGATAAATGAAAGAAGCGTGTGATTTTATTGTGAAATATAATGATGAATCTCAGTTTTCTGCATGTGAAGTCTTCATGTGTATCTGTAAACGTGTTGTTAAATTTGTATTGCATGTCATGGGGGTTGTGAAGTTTTAGATGCTTGAGTCGTAACCCTTCTTAAAACCTGAAGTTGCTCTTTGTAAAAAGGGAAACATTAATAATAAGAAGAATTAATGATGAAATGAAAGCACGTTTGTTCTCCTGCAAATATTCACCCGTCTTTATATTCTTATAAAAGTACTCAAACAATCCCAAAATGCACTTCTGTGAATGGATTTGCAGCTTTTCCTGTTCGTTCTGCTTTTTGTATGCACAGATAAATGTGGATTTATTTTTTTGTTAACCAGCTTATGATATAAACCAAAAGATATTTATAGTTTAATTATTAATCAGTGGAGCCTTTATCTTTTGTGATTGCAGGTTCATAGGGCGCTTACATTACAAAAGCTCGGCCTTTGTTTCTTATCTCACAATTAGCACAAAGTTCTACAACTCCAACGTAACAGTTGTCCAACATCTGTCCCTCTTCTGACCCCTTTGCCGACCATTTTGTCTTTAGCTTTGAGTTGATCGATTGATTTCTTTTCATTTTAGATTCAATTGTATCATATGAAGAGCTGAAAACATTGCTGCGCGGTCACAGCATCCAGCTGTTCGATGTCCGAAATCCGGAGGAGTATCAGGCGGGACGCATTCCTGAAGCGGTCAACATCCCACGTAAGTGATGCTTTATTTAACAAGAAATGTTAGTGGTCAGAGTATCGACCCAAACATAGATAGTATCGATACAGACGTTGGTATTTATATTGATCGATTATCTTCTGATTTCATTCATGAAACGATCAAGAACGTCACTGTTGAGCCCCAGAGCAAGTCCCACATAACCCTCTAAATAAATAATAACATATTTATAAATCTACTATAAAACTAATAAAAAAGAATTACACGTTGTAAAATATACACTTTGTTTCTTAATCTTTATTTCTCCACACCTAACTGCAAGCCCAACAAATAAATGTTTATGTTTGCTCTGTGTTAACCAGTAAAACAGCTTGAGGAATCGCTGAAGCTCCATCCAGAAAGCTTCGAGAAGAGTTTCAAAGTCAAGGCTCCTCAAAAAGACGACAGCAACATCGTATTTCATTGCCAGACAGGCCGCAGGAGTTTAACGGCCCTCGGCATCGCCTCGAGTCTGGGATTCACCCGGTAAGATGTGTTCTACGCTGACATCGACTAGTCTGGCACTATAGTTACCTGAACTAACCTTGTGTCTGTGTGTGTGTGTGTGTGTGGGGGGGTATTTTCGATTTCAGGGCTCGTCACTTTGCTGGAGGGTACAAGGAATGGGCTGAGAAAGAGAACCAGTAACGAATTGACTTAGACTGCGAAAGCACAAATAATTTAAGCCGTTATGTTTAAAGTATAATCGAATTATAGTTTTTAAGTACTCATAACTTTATGTCTAGTTTTATTTTGAGTTCGTATAGCTTTGTGGTGTGTCCCATAGTCATTGTATGAATAGTTAAATTGCACAAATAACAAATAGATCATCATATCATGTATAAATAGTTTATTTTACAGTTTATTGTGTTTTTGCATGATAAGCTCTACGCTTCTTTGAACTGAGATAAATAAAAGTAAATAAATAAAAGCTTTTTATTCTGTTCATTTCACTTTCCAATTAATGCAGAGTTTTTTTCGTCTGAAAGAAAGAGGATGATGTTTAGCCGGTTAGCTAACTTTGTGTCTTTCAAAATGTTTAACTTTTAGCAAGTAAATCTCCTTTCTGTATGTTATTAAAGACATGATAACACAACGACGCGATTAAACACTAATATGTGTGTGTAAACTACTACTAAACTACCATTAATAAAGACAGATAATAGTTTAAACTGACTGGAACTGAAGCTGAAAGGAAAATTCCCGCCTAAATTGAGGCTAATGCAAAGTAAACGCATTCAGTCGCTACTGAATTTCGACCGTGATGCTTTGCGAATCTTCTTTAAAAAGCTGTAAACAGTAAAGTAATGCTGGAAAAATGACTTTATTTGACGACTTGTTAAGAGTGCAGGTCAAACAATGATGGGGTTTGAACCACTGAGCTTTTAGATTCCTGGACCAATATTAGCCGGTAAACTGTAACTCTTCCTACCCTGACGAGACCCAAATAAGGATTAAACTTTGGTTTTAAAAACGAGTAAAACTTAAAAGGAATGACTAAATTAACGATCAAACAAGCGTCTATTGGTCAGTAGAGGGCAGCAGAGTAACACTAAAGCTTGTGTAACGGTTCAGGAGTTGCAAAGCCTTTACCTCGTGGACTCAGGTGATGGACTAATAGAAGTCCAGCAATTACTGGGCCTTGGCCACCATCCTTGTACAGATGTAAATGTTAATCACACATCTGTTCAGTGGTTATAATATAAACCGAAGCCAGTGAAAATAAAATGTCTTTGTTATTGTCACACAAATGATGCAGTTGGCCTATGAATACCCGCATAAATCTTTTTTGTTTTTGTTTTGGCATAACGAGTTAATCATGTACCAGAAATAAATGTTTGGCTTGAGTTTGGCTTGATACTTGCAAAGGTCAGCGAACCAAACGCGACGTCACGTTTGCTCATCATCATTATCAATAAGAAACCGTCATTAACAAATCCAAAATTATTGCATTAGCGAAGCATCAATGATCAAATCATGTACAGGTTCACTGGGGCAAATACACAAACAAGTGTTGCAGTGGTGGCATCTACCCACTTTAACTTCTACACAAAAAAGACAAATGTGAAACACTGCATTACTCGGTTGTACCGTGAGTCTCCAACGTCCCAGGAGACACTGCATTACTCGGTTGTACCGTGAGTCTCCAACGTCCCAAGAGACACTGCATTACTCGGTTGTGACGTGAGCCTCCAACGTCCCAGGAGACACTGCATTACTCGGTTGTGACGTGAGTCTCCAACGTCCCAGGAGACACTGCATTACTCGGTTGTGACGTGAGTCTCCAACGTCCCAGGAGGCACTGCATTACTCGGTTGTACCGTGAGTCTCCAGTCTTGTTTCGTCGGTTCTTTCATTATTATTATTATTTATTTATACTTGATAAAGTTTTTAGTTTCTTCCTAAATGTTCTGCTAGGTTTAGGAGTTTGGGGGTTGGAAGGGGGCAGATGGGTGGGTGATGTATTAGAAACGGTGATCTGTGATCTGCACCTGTTGCGCAGTAGTACCGAACAAACCCTGGATGAAGGGGTGGGGGGTTGTCGGTCTAATCCCGTTCAGTTTGACGTCATAATGCTGGAAAGAATTGTTCCTGGGAAGTCGCGGGTGAATCTTTTTGCGCGCTGGACCTTCAGCGTGAAACGCGCAGCGCACCGGGCGCACGGAGACGCGCACCGAGACGCGCACGGAGACGCGCGCTAATCCCCCCCCCCCCAAATAACTGCACGGGACTGTACGGATGGAAGAAATTCCGGTGTGTGGACGGGCGTCTGGGGGTCTTAAAGGGTGTGTTCATGACTTCAAGGAGCACTGGAGGCTCGATAAGGAGAACCGAGAGATGCGCGCTGGTATCTGACGCTACTGGAGAAACCGAGCAGGTAACACGCCGTTATATTCTGGTTCTGTCATAATAATAATAATAATAATAATAATAATAATAATAATAATAATAATAATAATAATAATAATAATAAATAAAAACAGTTAACGAAAATGTATAGATCCTTATATAGTACAAGCTTATATAATTTATAATATATAAATGTTCTATAGAATGAATTCATCATATTTGCCACTTCACTTAAAATTCAAAACATTGTTGTTCATTTTATTACTGCGTAAGTCATCCAGGTCAGGCCCTGGGGGGAAGGGGGTGTGTGTGTCGAGGGTCGGGTGGGTCCTCACTCGGGTCCCCACCCTTGCGTGGGGTTTCCGCTAGTCTGTGGCTGCTATAGTAGCATCTTGGTGGTAGAGGGGCTTGAACCTACAATCCATCTATCATGGAGTTGTGACACATGCTGGGCGAATACACGAAACACCTGAACAGGTCATTTAGTCAGGTTACACACACACACACACATACAGGACCATGTCAATATCTCCAGTGAAGTTGACTGCGTGTCTTTGGAGTGTGTGAGGAAACCGGAGTACCTGGATCGCCTCACCCGGGAGTCAGACCTGAGGGCAAAGAAAATGACAGAATTAAAAGAATAAATTGCTAAATAAAAAGAAAAGGGCACAATTTATTTACGTATAAATTGCTAAAGTTGTAGCTCTTGTTAAGTCGCGCTATACAAGAGGCCAATTCCACAAGGTTTAATCTTTCCCAGTGACCTGGTACGCTTGGACTACTGGACTAGTCCAAAAACAGCAATACAGTGCCCTATTGTAAGGGTTGGATCTTTTGATCCCGGGTCTGATGAGACTAATTTGTGTAAAAGACAGCAGATATAAACCATCATTAGTTCAGTGACTGTTTACTGACCCTTCGGTCGGCCATGTGCAGAAGTAACATCAGTTCGGAGCTTTTTCCGTGGCCCCGGGGTCAATTGGAGCCGATCCAGGCCTAGTTCAGTAGCATCTAGGACAAGATCCGCTTCTGGTCCTGTTTTGAATGGATCAAGAGGTCCAGGATTCTATTATTTAGAGGACAACGTGTCCGTCAGGGGTCACGCATGAATCCTCACTTCCTTCAGCTCGTCTTTTATAGCGCAACAGGTTCGTTTAACGTTCCAGATGCTGCAGGTCTGGAAATGAAGCCGTGACGTGTGGCTACTTTATATTCGGATGCAGTACTTCATATACAAATATTAAATTGCGTTGTCACCGGGTTTGTTTGCTCGCCGAAAGAAAAAGCATTTACACTGATCTTTTTGTCACTTCTCTGAATGCTTTAGTGACTCCATTAAAATTTTATTGAAACCCACTGAGAACCGCTGGAACATTTCAGATGATGCTTGACATAACGGAAATTATTTACAGAACGTTTCCCAGCTTCTGCCCGGGTCAGATAAACGTCCATTCTTAAAGATTGGTGTTATAGGTCATCGATGCCAGGTGGAAGATGTAACCATCTTGACTTTGCGCCAAGGTAATTGGGTTTCCAAGAGGTCTACATGCTTTCCCGATATTATATTTTGTTTGTTTACAGAGCGCCATTATACGTGTTTAGGTACTCAAGTAGCTTCATGACTTGTTGATGGGACTTTCGTTGGTCAGGCTTTGCGACCCATGGCAACGTTACACAGTTCTGAACGTTGGTGGAATGACTCTGAGCGATCGTCCAGACCGGAGTCCAGTGCCAACGCCAACGCCAGCCTGGGTCCGGTGGATCCGGCTATAGAAGATGGCGTTCGGAACTACTACGCCATGCTTTACTCCCTGCTTATCTTGGCCATCGTGTTCGGCAATGTTCTGGTGTGTCTGGCAGTGGTCAGAGAGAGGTCTCTCCAAACAACTACTAATTACCTGGTGGTGAGTCTGGCGGTGGCCGATCTCCTGGTAGCTTCACTGGTCATGCCATGGGCCGTCTACTTGGAAGTAAGTATCATTTTATTCCTTCACCTAAGTAAACTTGACCCAAACTAATAGGGTCGGAATTTTCATCTCATCAAACCGTATTCATAAGCGAACACGAAGAATTCGTGGTCGTGACCCATTTTCGGACTCTTATGAGGTTCATGGACGTACGTGCGAGAGGAAATTACCTCACGGCTTGTGGATCTGATAAGCTTTAGCCTCTGAGAGAGTGAGTGAAGTCGAGCATCGATCCATAAAATGGCCTTGCGAACGCTGCGGGGTGAAAAGCAAGGTTTCAGGATACAGACGGGCTCGCAGCAAACAAGCTGAACCTCGTGTCCTCGTTTGAGAACGGCTACATTTAATTGTAAACAGCGAAGCACAAAAGTTAAAAGTAAAAAAAAAAAGAAACGAGGGGAAAAAAAAGAAGCTTTAAAAAGCGAAGCATGTCCCGGACAGATGCGTGGTGCATATTGTTTTGCTCGGATTGATTTCGTGCTTCGGCGGTAATCACACATCACGGCTGATACGTCCAGGCGGATCTTTCACGGTCAGCGACAGTGACGAGCTTTTTATTAGATAGAGAACGAATAGACCGTCTGTCCTTTCGTCTGTTTATTTTACATTTGGAAAGGATCACACGCGTCTGGAATATTCGTGGACGGTTACATTACATCATTTATTTACCGGTTCAACTGAACCTTCAAACTCCGACTTGGCCTTGGCGACCAAAGATTCGATTCTTACGGGCCGTGGTGGATTGCAGACGAACCGTCCGTCCGAGTCCCTGTCGGTCCGTTGCTCCTCATTTCATAAAGGTATTTCCAGATTGGATTTAATTCCTGTTTACTTCCTGTTTACATTCTAAGCGTTTATCAGGTGCCGTTATCCGAAGCGTCTCACAAGTGCATTGAAACAAGTGTCGGTGGTGGTTGAGTTTGAACCGATGACCTTCTGATCTCTAGTCTGGTACCTTAACCACGAAGCTACATTTTGACTACATTTTAATCCTCAAAGGAAGTCGCACTACGATATCCAAAAAGTCTGGATTCACGTTTTGCGTTTGGAGCGGCGCCCCCTGCTGTTTCAATTGAACATCGATTCATCTCAAAAGAATTCGGGCACGCTGAAACACCCACGTGAGACGTCGCCTGTCGGTTCCCGGTGGAAGGATCCGGATCCAGGATGCAAATCGAATTGCGGAATCAGGGTTTGATCATTAGGAAGGGACGATATGCATGTTTTTGGATGTGTGCAGGTGGTCGGGGGGGCCTGGCTCTTCAGCCGGATGTACTGCAACGTCTTCGTGACGCTGGACGTCATGATGTGCACCGCCAGCATCCTCAACCTGTGCGCCATCAGTATCGACAGGTAAGAGTGCTGGTGAGAAAACGCATACGGCCCCTACTCACATGTCGGAGGGATCGTGGGTAAACGTCGCGGGTGACCGTCGCTACGGGTTCAAGAAAGACCCGCAACCAACTCAGTCCGTTAAAAAACGTAAAGTGACATTTTCTTTTGTCTGTATTAGTCACGCCCGTGTTTGCCGTGGTCGTTTGCCGTGGAAAATCCTTGGCAATGGAATTGGTTCTGAAGGCTTTCGAGGACACACATGAGGATTCTTTACGTGTGTGTGTGTGTGTGTGTGTGTGTGTGTGCAGATACACAGCCGTTGTGATGCCAGTACTTTACAACACAACCAACAGCTCGCGCAAGAGAGTGTCACTCATGATCGCCACCGTGTGGATCCTGGCATTCGCCGTCTCCTGCCCTTTACTCTTCGGATTCAACACTACTGGTGAGCGCGTGTCGTAGTTGTCACGGTAACCGTATGCTGACATGAGATTTAGTATTAAATTGACGTTTTTATTTTGATGTTGTGGCGGATGAATCCAACAAAATAAAATGTAGCAAACCGGCATTAAAACATTAAAAAAAATGTTATACATTTAATAATCATTTAAATAATAATATAATCTCCATTTACAAAAGCGGTAATAATGCAAACGAGCGATGCAACGACTTTGCTAAGCTACGATGCCGCACTGCTTGATGGATCATAATTCTCGAAGGAATTTCGCCTACGATATCAAAAATACTAGATTAAGGTTTAAATCAGCGCCCCCTGCTGTTTCAAGTGAATATTTATTCGTCCGATTACAAAGAGCCACGTGTGCGTAATCCATGGATCCCTGGCTGTGATGTCTCGGGTGATATCACAGCCCCAAAAAAACGTTCAGGAACGATACGTCAGATTTAGCGCCGTGTTTCTTTCACCCTCCGACTGAGACGATTAAAGATCTTTGATTAGTTACCATAGAAACCGAAGCGCTGAGGATATTGATTAGGCGATAGATGTTCCAGACGTGTGTGTATTATCGGCGCTGATAATAGCCCATAATAGCACATGATGAAGCTATTAAACCCTAAAGACCAGGAGAATGGATACATGACATCACCTACAGGGTTGCTAAGCGGGTAACGATGTCACCTCATAGCAAGCTAGAAGGTCCTGGAGGTTGGGCTCAGAGCGCTATGACAGCCCGAACCAGACCGGGTTAAGAGTCTCTCGCTCAAGGACCAAACAGTGACTGAACCTCCCGATTGAACCCAAAGCGCTAAAGCTCGATCCCTGTTAAAAAAGTTGGTCCAAATTCCAAACAGCTCTGGGGGAGGGGGAGGGGGGTTCAAATCTGCCATGCACACATCTGACCCACCAAGACAATTGCCGAAATTTCAGTAATCAAATCTCAACAGTTGCAAAAACAAAATGAAGATGAAAGCACAAGCTCTCGGCTACTCACCTCCCTGTCGCCGAACGGATAATCTGGCCGACCACGCTAACAAGGGCAGATTTTTTTTAACCCTTAATGGCAAGTACACAACTAAGGTAAGTAAAAATGTACGCTAACAAGCGGCACCAAAGCAGGGATCAACCGAGGTGCGATCCGAATGTGATCGAATGAAATAGAGGATGCGCAGCTGAAGGCGATCGCTCAAAATAGTCGTTCTTGTGTACGTTACTGTGCTAAAAGGCGACCTGTCGTCCTCGTGTCCACATGGGTTGTATGTGTTGGGGGAAGGCACCAAGGGAGGGGGGTCCAGGGTAGGTGTGGGGTGGGGGGTTCTGTGCCTATTACACCTATGAAAATGACTCCCGGTTATAAAAGAAATAGGAAATAGGAAAGACCCGACCTGGTCCAGCTGGGTCTTCGAACCCAGGACCTTGTTGCTAAGCAGATTTATTCCCTGACAGACGACCCGCTGGTGTGCTCCATATCCAACCCGGATTTCGTCATCTACTCGTCGGTGGTGTCGTTCTACCTGCCCTTCATGGTGACCCTGCTGGTGTACCTTCGCATCTACATCTTCCTCAGGCGGAGGAGAAAGAGAATCACCTTCCGACAGGCTAGCAATGACGCCCAGCCGGGATTCGCCGTACGGTTCGCGGTAAGTCTAAAGGCCGATGGCTCGACGCGCGTCTCCAGAACCTTCTGTCTAGACTTTCGAAACGCCGCAGACCACAAGGGGGAGCCGTGCAGTGCGCACGCTTGTCGTTTAAAAAGCAGTTAAAGTCGCCTCGCCCTGCACGTGGTGGCCATCTTGTGGCGATCACTCATCTTGTGTGAATAGTATTTTTTATAGGCGTAAAAAAAGGGCTTTAGAAACTCAACTCCCCCTAGTGGAGTGGTGGCAAGTTGCGCTGAAATTTTGCAGAATTATGAACGCAAAAGTATAAGTCAGCTCAACACACACACACACACACACACACACACACACACACACACACACACACACAGATGTACGCCAGAGGCTTCTTTACTAGTAGTTACACTCCACCAGTCCGAAGCTTCATTCGATTCCGTCCCCCTGCTTCAGGAAAGCAGCTGCAGTCGGGAGATTATTCTGACTTTTAATGCTTTTAATGGATCACTTTGACCAGAAAGCAAATTTGGCTTTGACTCAGAAACAAAGCTCCAGTGCATATTAATTAGCCTTAACGAACTTTATCAGTACAACGAGGAAAATAAATCATTTCATATCTGGTAATGAGCTTTAATTCATTATTCATTAAAGACTCCGTTGACAAAACATGAAAACGTTCTTTCTTCTTCTTCTTCTTCCTGTTCCAACTGAAAAATCCCTGCAACCTGTTTCCTCTGATCCTCGGCTCTTCTTATTTAGGAAACGTGCTTGCAAGAGGACATCCGTAAAGAAAGGCGCGACCTGTCCCCCATCAGGATCAACGTAGTAAACGTAAGTACAACTCCGATAGAACACATAAATATGTATATGATTCATTTGAAAGAGGCCCCAATCGAACCTTGAACCAAACGCGACAGAACTTTCAAAACGCAGACGCCCTCTACGTGTTGTAGCGGTGACCCACCGGGCCGGGTCGAGTCTATAAACGTCTGTCGTATTGCAACACAAGTCCTGAGAATCTGGGTTCCATCTGTGAACGATCTCCTGATATGAAAAAGATATTATTTTAAAAAGAAAATTCTGTAGTACATCGATTCGCTCGAAAGAGGCCCTCGAATATTGGCACTCTAGCTGAAAGCAGCGTGCGCGCCGGTCCTCCGTAAAATGGAGCTTTTAAAAAAGTTCCTGCTAAATTTGACGTTAGCTAATTAAATTAATAAAAGAAAAAACTAAATCTTAAATTCTTATCTGAAAGAATGTTTTGAAGACGATGATCCGAAAACAAGACTTGATTGTTCGGGACGTGGGGCAACATGTTAAAATCTCGAGAGAGAACGAAGAGTTAATCGCTTTTAATTTTTTAAATGTTTAACAAGTCCCGGTGCGATAAACGTCACGGTATGTAAAGCTTTTTGTTTGTTTGTTTGTTTTAGATCGTTTACTTTTCTAAAAGTTAGGACAGATTATTTGGGGCCTCTTTCGAGTGAATCTCACTCAGAAACGACATATTTAATGTGAATATATTATTTTAAATGTATTTAAATATCTTAAATAACATTTTTTGAAAAGAAAAGTCTATTATTTATTTATAAATATATTTCTTTGATAATATTATCTGTAATTCAGGAGCGGAGCGAGAAGGTGTCGCGTCCGCATCTGATCTCCGGCTGCCTGCGGCGAAAGCGACCCAGGACGGCCCCGGTCGAGAACTCTCTACTCCCCCCGGTGGACATGAATAATTACTGCAGCATCAGCCAGGCCTCGTTCGGCCGCACCGAGGCCGAGCCGAACCCCGAGGCGGATCCGGGCCGTGAGGAGGAAGAGGAGGAGGAGCCAGTCGTGGTCATGTGCTGCGAGGTGAAGGAACTGTCGAACGGGCGGCCGCACGTCGCCATGCCGACGCCGAAAGGACTCAATAACAAGCCGAGCCGCTACAGGAACCGACAGTCCAGAGAGAAGAAAGCCACGCAGATGCTGGCGATCGTCCTGGGTGAGAAACGGCAGCGACCACGGTCGGGTCACCCGGGGTACTGCTCGAGGGTCCCACGGTGACGAGCCAGTCCAGTATTTCAGACAGACAGAAAGATGTCTAGGATAGACATATGGCCAGACAGACAGACATATACTGTATCGCTAGATAGATATATAAATATAAAGATAGACAGACAGATATACAGCTAGACACATGGACAGACAGATAGACATATAGACAGACACACATAAATAGCTAGTCACATGGACAGACCGACAGACAGATCTAAGTCTAGGATAGACATATAGCAAGACAGACAGACATATATAGCTAGATAGATATATAAATAAACAGATAGACATATATAGTTAGACACATGGACAGACAGGCAGACATACATATATAGATAGAAGGATCGATATACAGACAGATAGACAGATAATTGTATAGCCAGACACATGGACAGACAGATAGAGAGACAGGCAGACATATACTAATACAGACAAACCGTTAGACAGACAGATAGACAGACAGATAGTAAGACAGACAGACAGACGGACTGGTAAACTTGCAGAGGAAGACATAGACAGATATTCCTCACACTCTCTCTCTCTCTCTCTCTGTGCCTGTCTCTCGCTCTTTCTGTGTCCTCCAGGCGTCTTCCTCATCTGCTGGCTGCCGTTCTTCGTCACTCACATCCTGAACACTCACTGTAAGAGCTGCCACGTGCCGCCCGAACTCTACAGCGCCTTCACCTGGCTGGGTTACGTCAACAGCGCCCTGAACCCGGTCATCTACACCACCTTCAACGTGGAGTTCCGTCGAGCCTTCATCAAGATCCTCAGCTGCTGAGGGCTCACAGACCATCATCATCACGTCCTACTCACAGACTCAAGGGTCCAACGGGGACAGATCGCCGCGCTAAACCACGGCGGTCTGGATGAAAAGCGGTAAAGAACATCAGGAGATCAAAGACTTGATCAGTATCTCAGAGACACAGAATAAATAATAATAATAATAATAATAATAATAATAATAATAATAATAATAAAAAGAAGAACCGGACTTTGATGGTCGGCATGTCGGGTTCTTTTTGGAGAACCTCATTTACATGGCAGGTGTTACCGCCGGCCCGTTTGTTACTCACAGGGTTCGATTTTGGCTCCATCACACCGGAACTGGATCCAAATTCCCGCTCGTATTATCAGACTAACTCAAGGTCAACGGTTCTTTACACCCTTTCTGCACTTTGTTAATGAATCAATGATTCCCACTAATGAACTTTCACCGCGTCGGATCTTATTTATTGATGTATTTATTAATGTATTTATTAATGTATTCAGTCAGTGAGTTATTGAACCATCCATCATGCACACAGATGGACTTGCAGACAGGAGATCGGATCTTCCACCAGCACGGTGACACGTTCAGGTTTAATTCTTCACCGGCACTCCGAGGGGCGGGCGTGGGTTGGGTTTTGACCTCAAGGTCAACGCGGCAGTAGCGACCGAATTGGCTTCATTTTTCTTTTTGTGAAGCACATTTAATATTACACAGTAAAGAAGGTCCAGACGACTGAGTTTCGACCAAAATACAACCGAGATACAATTAAGATACGGCCGAGATACGATTAAGATACGGCCGAGATACGACCAAGATACGGCCGAGATACGACCAAGATACGGCCGAGATACGACCAAGGTACGGCCGAGATACGATTAAGATACGGCCGAGATACGACCAAGATACGACCGAGATACAATTGAGATACGACCGAGATACGACCGAGATACGACCGAGATACGGCCGAGATACGACCAAGATACGACCGAGATATGATTAAGATACGGCCGAGATACGATTAAGATACGGCCGAGATACGGCCAAGATACGACCGAGATACGGCCAAGACACGGCCGAGATACGGCCAAGACACGGCCGAGATACGATTAAGATACGGCCGAGATACAATTGAGATACGACCGAGATACGACCAAGATACGACCGAGATACGACCAAGATACGACCGAGATACGACCAAGATACGGCCGAGATACAATTAAGATACGGCCGAGATATGACCAAGATACGACCGAGATACGATTAAGATACGATTGAGATACGACCAAGATACAACCGAGATATGACCGAGATACGACCAAGATACGACCGAGATACGATTAAGATACGGATGAGATACGACAGAGATACGGCCGAGATACGAATGAGATAAGGGCATGTAAACGCCGCGTCTTCACCTGCTGCTGTAAAACTGACTGGAGGATGTTTTTTATATATTTACCTTTACCATTTTATATTTACATTTATATTTTATATTTACATTTTATAATTAACGTTTGCATTTTACATGTAATATTTACATTTATTATTATACATATGAACGTAATACACACACTCTCTCTCTCTCGCTATATATATTTATATATATTTCTGACAGCACAATCTGCTGATCGATTCCTGGTAAGAAACGACATCTAACACCGGCCACGCGTGAACCCGTAAACCTGCCGACTTCCAAGTAAAACACGTTAAACAATACGTCCAGCGGCGGCGGCGGCATCCTCGCTACGTCTGGGTGTAGTGTGATAAGCGCTGAAGGGTGAGAGGTCAAATCTCTCCGTGACTGGCGTACAGAGAGGCGAGAACAATGAAACTCTCCCGACAGAAAACGTTCCAAACAAACGTGGCCCAATAACATCAAACCTGAAGTATTAAAGCTTGGAAGCATCAATACGAACGGTTTAGAGTTCGAACGTTTGGGTTTACGAAACATCACGGCGGATTAAAAATGTAAATATTTTATTATTTATGTTTTATTTGTATAAAAGTGTATAAAGGTGCAAATACTTTCTGTATTCCATCTCTTTTTGGTACGCGAAAGGTTTATTTCTAACATCATTTATAATAATAATAATAAAAATAATAATATTACATATTCTGCTTCTGAATATATATATTTCAATATAAAGGTGATTTATATTGCATTTAGCAGACACCTTTATCCATCACACGATTGAGGGCCTCGCTCAGGGGCCCAACAGTGACAGCTTGGTGGTAATGGCGGTCCTTTGGTCTCTAGTCCAGAACTTTCACGACTAAGCCATCATTGCTCCAGTCTAACAACTTTTCATGTTTACTTGAGTATTTTGAAACAAACAATCAACTAACCAACAAAACAACTAATAAACAGCTAACCAACCAATCAGGCAAACAACTAACTATCAAACCAAACAATTAACTAACAAAGCCAAGAAACCAACTAGCCAACCAGCCAAACACACAAATGACTAACAAACCAAAGAACCAACGACATAACTATCCAGCTAACCGAGTAACCAAGCATCCCACCAACCAACCAACCAACAAGCAAATCATCCAACCAACTAACCAACCAGCCAACTAAACAACTGACTAACAATCAAAAGAACCAACTAGCCAACTATCCAGCCAACCCACCAAACAAACAACCAACTAACCAACCAGCCAAGCACACAAAAGACTAACAAACCAAAGAACCAACCAGTTAACTATCCAGCTAACCGAGTAACCAAGCATCCAACCAACCAACTAACCAACAAGCAAATCATCCAACCAACTAACCAACCAGCCAACTAAACAACTGACTAGGATGCTCTTTCTAGACTTCAGCTCAGCATTCAACCACATCATCCTGGTCCAAAAACTGAAAACTCTGGGCATCTCCACCCCCATCTGCCAGTGGATACAGAATTTTCTCACAGACCGTCCACAGTCAGTGAGATTAGGCCCACACCTCTCTTCCATCATCACACTCAGTACCGGCTCCCCTCAAGGCTGTGTACTGAGCCCTCTCCTGTTTACCCTCTACACCTATGACTGTTCCCCGACCCATCTCTCAAAAACCATCATAAAGTTTTCAGATGACACCACCGTGGTTGGGCTCATCTCAGGGGGAGATGAGACTGATTACAGAGACGAGGTAAATCGTCTGACAGGGTGGTGCTCTGAAAACAACCTGCCATCGGTTTCGATGTCTCTCTGCAAAAGATGCAATGGTGCCTGGGGTCCAGTATCTGAGCTTCATACTCAACCAGAGTCAGCAATAGCTCGATGCTGCTCGACCTCATTAAAAATTTGCATGCTACATGCAATAAGAGGGTAATGCTCAGCATTCTGAGGCTCGTAAACTTATGCAGACACTGGAAATCTAGATTTTCATCTCATGACAAAACGCTACACACTCTCACAGCTAAGGACTGCCTAAAATGAATCCACAAACTTTGACCATTTTCCAGACTCTGAAAGACCTAATACATCCTCCAGTGCTGGGGTTGTCAAACTAGGGCTGAGAACTGCTCCACTGCTGCAGCTGTCCTGGCACAACCCCACAGTTTTTGTAACTGACCAGTGGTATTCCTGCCCAAGTCTCTTGACTACATCATACAGGGTATGCCTGCGTGTTTGCGTGCTGTGGCCGCTGCAACAGTGGTGGTTTCTGACTGAGAAAAAACAGCTGTCGCATCACTTAATGTTACATACATCTCATCAGGTAAAAACAATCCAGAATAACATCCAAACACAACACATGACGGTGCAACATCTATTATACTGAAGCTGTGCTATGTGGCACTGAAAACCTTGAAAGCTGTGAATTCGCCTGCTAAAGATCTCATTAATTTACTGTCCAATTCTGTTGCATCAGCATTAGTCCCAGGCAGTCATGACAGTCTCAAAACAACCAATTTAAAACATTTGGTCTTTGATCTAATTGCTGCCTGTTCTCTTCTTTCACAGTTAGCATTTGTCAAGCTCACTCCACAGCTGATACAAATGAAGCCAGATTTTCTACTACTAAGGAAAGAGCAAAAATAATCGTCACAATATTGCTACATGAAATCCATAGATATGGAATTCCAATCAGTATTGCTTCCCGAACAGGGTCCAGCTTTCTTCTCACAAGTTACCAAAGCATTGTTTTAATCTCTATACACTGACTGACTGTGATGCTTCATTGCCGCACCTTCTTCGCTCTGTGTGTAAGTGGGCGTGTCGGTGTGTGTGTGGGCGTCGCTCTCCACCTTGCTTCCTCTGCTTCACCTCACGAACGCGGTCCCACATCAGCGGCTAATCAGTAAGGCACTCGAGGATCTTACAAGGAAGTGAGAGACGCCAGAGAATCGTGTTTGCTACGCTACACAGCTGACTCACTGTACCTCATTATAGAGTAAGTAACTATACCTCGTTATAGAGTAAGTTATTCCGAGGTATTTCAGTACCCGCGCACCGACGCAGAAGAAAATTAGATTGTTTATATTTACGATTTAACATCTGTTATTTTTGATCATAGATCGCTGAGGACGAGTACTCCTGTTTCGCGATTTTATTTTCGTTAGACCACACCCCCGCATTCCAATGACACACAAGCGCACGGCTCCACACATTCCTGCAATACTCCAGTGTTTCAACATATTTACCACACCTGCAATAAAACTCCATCAAACTGCCTGACGTTGTCCTAGTTGTTGTTCTGGGTTTCCGATCACAACACCCATTCTTAACACTGACGTTACCTCATTCCATACCACCCTTAAAGCTCAGGCCCAATTGGGTAGATCTGCTGACAGCTGTTCTGTGTAAAACTAAAATGACACCCATTCCAAACCCCATGGTGTGTAACTAATCCAGGAGTGTCCTTTTCAGGCGACCCAGACCATCACATGAGTAAATACAATACAAAGCTGTTTGAAATTCTTGTAAAGACTAATGATGACAATTTCACTATACGTACATTTGTAGGGGATTCTGTCAATTTCTCACTTGTCCAGGTGACCCTAGTGATCACACCATCCTATTTGCCCCATATCTTATAAATGGTATGTCAGCTATCTGTCTGTCCATCATTTATAACACAGTTATTAGTGACATCACTCACATTAGTCGTGTTTACTCTACAAAACATAACCTAATTATACACTGGATAATCTGGTGTCAACCATCTTCGTGCTAACAGTTACTGACCAACCAAAACATCTAAACTTAAACCAGACTGGACCAAAAAAAAGAGTTGGGCTGCTCAATCAGCCTTATCTTGGTTCAAAGAAAACACTGCATGTGCCCTAGTCATGTTACAACATCACCAAATAACACTGAACACCAACATCTGGATATGACCTGTTTAACCAATGAATTGCAGTGTAAGTGCAGAAAGAAATTAAACTGTTCAAGTGGTATTCTACGAACTTACACAAGGATACCACCCTATACCAGCACTGTCATGCCTGTGTTCATAATGATTTTACTCATTTTGTTGTTTCTACAGTGTCAGAAAAATGTAATGTTCTGAGCGATCTACTCCAAACAAGATAACTACTCTGGAGTCTGGACTGAAACCAACAGGACCATATTTGCCCTGTGCCCATCTATACAATTCTTACTTACGTATGAAATTACGGTTTTTTTTATTATTATTGTTGTGTACAAACTCTGGTTAAAGTTGTTAATTCCCTGTGTTTCCCATGTGTTATGTAGTATAACATCTAGACAAAGTTGTATCAACTGATCTTAGCTTTCGGCCAGCTTTGACTTTTTCAGAACATTTCATAAACTGGGAGTTTTCGTCCCATTCAGTGGTAGACGATCTACAATGGTACAAATACAATAGAAATTATGATAAGTAAATTAGCAAATCTAATGATCTAAACTAGTACCTTTTCCCACTGCTTTGTGTTTAATGGTTATAAATGATTTTAGAAATTAAATATTTTATAATAGTAAATATAATTTTTTTATAAATAATTTAAAGGACGATCTTGCCCTCTGACCCTGCTGGAACCTCGAAACTTTGAAATCCGACATCGCTCGCGCTGTAGTTGCTGAACTCCGTGACATAATGAATGAACATTACTCGAACATTTAACAGGATCTCACGACGCTCATCACCACTTTAAAGTCCGATGTGGTGAGTCTTCAGACGGTTGTGAATGGAGTTGAGCGATCCCTCTCGACATGCACGGACGATGTAGCGGCACTCCAGAACAATATTGTTTTTCTTAACAAGACTGCCGCCGATCTGGAGGCCAAATGTGAGGATCTGGAGTCGACAGAATATTCGCGTCGTCGGTGTTCCGGAGGATGGATCCTTTTCTATGTCGGTGACTAGTGTATCCACACTGCTGAAAGATGTGATTCAGTTAACTGAACCGCCACGCATTGATCGTGCACATCGCTCATCAGCTCCAAAGCCGGGTCCCGGTCAAACTCCTCGTCCGATTATTGCACGACTTCATTACTACAAAGACTGTTACTATCCTTAACCCTTTCACTCCCAGCATTTTTCCCGAAAATCATACAGTGATGTAAAAACTTCTAACATTCTTTACTACTTTTGCAAACTGTTCGGTTCAGTAATGCCTCCTTTCACAAAGGTAAACGCCCATGCTTAGAAATCAATAGCGGGTTCACCCGCGCTCGGTATTGCGGTGCGAATCATTAC
>JAOTRQ010095059.1:0-10541 GCA_028565875.1 Hoplisoma paleatum
TGTATCGCAATTATATCGTATCGGTGGCAGTGTATCGAGATGCGTATTGAATCGACCTTAGTGGTGAAGATATACATGTAGACATTCGCTATCTGTCTGTTTGTCTGTCTGTCTATCTAAAGTTGGGGAAAGTTGATTAAATTCCACAATTCCATTAAAAATTTAACTTTCTTAGATTTTAAATTCACGGCCCACAAATTAAGCTGTTTTTAGTATTTAATTGTATTTCTTTTTTTATAATTTGGGCTTCCAGTTCATAAAACCCATATATACAGTCATTCAAAAAAAATGATTTAGGACCTCAAGAAGTTTGGGTTCTGTTCCTCACCAGTCTTCCGACAAACCCTTGCACACTGACTCCCGAATGAAAGGCACATGCTATTTTCATTGGAAAAGAGGTTCTTGTACCACTGGCCAACAGTCCAGCCCTTCTTCCCATTAGCTTAGTCCAGTTGAGACATTTCCAACGTTAAGTCAAGTTCAGAAGTGGCTTCACCCAATGAACCAGTCAGTTGTAGCCAGTCTCCCAGATGCCTCTGAATGTGGTGGTTTTTGAAACTTTGACTCCTGCCTCATTCAACTCTTTCTCAATCTCTTGAATTCTTTTGATAATTTGCTAAAGCCCATGGTCATCTCTTGTCCTGGTGCATCTTCTGCTGCCACATTTTATCCTTCCACTCGACTTACCATTGATATGACATATAACACTGTGAACATTTGTGGCTTACCCATCCTATGAAAGGTATCAATGATGGTCTTATGGCCAGTTGTTTTCTCTGCAGTCTTCCCCATATAAAATTAAACTAAGACAATTGAACCAAAAGGAAACGATTTAATTACATATTGGGAAACCTGTGCAGGCCCACTGAGTTGAGTAGATTATTAGTGTGTCACACTCATGTTTATGCCATGCAAATTTCTCCACAGTATTGTAGTTTATGAATTCCTGTTTTTGTGAGTTTTATAAGATGAAAGTCCAAATTATGTAAAAATAAACAAATACAAATCGCTTAAAATGTGGGCCCTAAATCTAAAATCTATGAAAGTTTTGCCTTTTGAATGGAATTATGGAAATTAATAACATTTCATTATATCGTATTTTTTAGAATGGGTCAGTTTATCCACACATACATTTATAAATATATATATTTAATAAAAAATCCAGAACAAAGTTAATCCAAAATCTAAAGATTGTGCCTCATCAGTGCCCCCTAGATACATAATGCACAAGTGTTTTTAAACTGTATTGTAATTTATTGTGAATACTATTGAAATTCAAAAAATTCAAAATTCAATAAAAGATTTAAAATAAAATAAATCCAAAATCTAAAAGTTGTGCCTCATCAGTGCCTCCTAGATACACAATGCACAAGTGTTTTTAAACTTTTTTGTAATTAGATCAGATTTCGAATATAAGATTTTTTTTTCAAAATTTTCTAAATTCAATACAAAATTAGGAAAAGCATTGATTTAAAATCTAAAGGGTGTGCCTCATCCGTGCCTTCTAGATACATAATGCACAAGTGTTTTTAAACTTCTATGTAATTTATTATGACAGCTATTGAAATTCTAAATGTTCAAAAAACAATTAAAAACCAGAAAATTAGGTTGATCCAAAATCTAAAGGTTGTGCCTCATCAGTGCCCCCTAGATGCTTAATGCACAAGTGTTTTTAAGATTCTGTATTGCTCGTGGATGATATAGAAATTCTAAATGTTTAGAATTCAATAAAAATCAGGAATAAAGTTAATCCAAAATGCAAAGGTTGTGGACTATCAGCGCTTTTTACTCACACAATTCACACTGAAATTCAACATTGTGAGTTGTTTATTTCAAACAATATTAAAGTTATAATTTTTCCAGTGCTGATCTGGTGCATAAGTAGCGCTGCAAACTATCACTTTTTAGACGCTCCCTAACTCTGACCAGGAAACCGAATATCCAACCTCGAACCAACTTTACATTAGTCTCCTGCTTGCTATGAAGGATAAATAAAGATTTTTATAAGTTTCGTCAAATGTTGTGTCCGTTTGCTTTAGTGATGTGCGCACGCGAAGGTAATCGGATTCTGCTGGGGAATCTGAAATCAGCACAACACCTTCAGCCAAAAACTCGTTCTGCGTCTTTAAATGTTCGGTGGATGTGAGAGAGCTCAGCCTCCTCCCAGAGAAGCTTGGGTTTCGGTGCGCATCTGAAATCTGCACCACCGGCCATTTCCCTAGTCTCATTATTCTCTCACACACGGTGTCGCCTCAATGTCCGCTGGTTTGTAACTGAGCGTTTTGGTTCACCAGTCTAGGTAACATGGTGAAAAGGAAGAGCTTGGACGACAAGGAGCAGCAGAATTACCGAGGAATTCCGTTTCCTATTCAGACTTTTCTGTGGAGACAGACCAGGTCAGTGATTTCAACGGTGACCGCGAAGAGCAGGTGTTGCTATACATACATGCAGATTTATATGTTTACAGGACATTGCCTTTAATAATTACCGTGTTTCAATAACATTTTACACTGGTTACTTGTGTTTACATATATGCATTAAATTAAATAGTGACAATATGATAACATTTTTATGTATAACTGTATTCCGTAGACATCACAAGTGGGTTTGATGACGCAGCAGCATCAGAACAAGCAAACACCTTTTAAAGTATCAATTTGATTGCCACTAACATGTGAAGCTTACAACCTCTAATTAGCATCCATCCATCAACTATAACACATATTGTGTTATGTGAGCAACACCAAATTAATGAAAAGGGATATGCGCCAGTCCATATATTTTGGCTGTATAATGTAGGTACACACAGTGTTGAACACAGGCAGGAACAGCTTTACAGTTTGCAGTGGTATTTAATTCAGTTCAGGGCCACTAGATGGACATTTGATGAACTATTTCTTCATGGCATTTGGTAATCTGGCCTACCGGGCAGTCCTCGGGGGCCGATCCTGTTGAATTTTAGTTTTTTTAATATCTTTTTTAAAGAGACTGGCCCACAATTTGGAGGAGGCGGCCCATTGGCCCATTTTTACATAGACAGTTGACTGAACCAATCAGAATATAAGACATGCTCCGCTGTAATTCCCGCCACGTTCATCGTGAATGCTTAAGGAGAGTCAGCATGGAGCAACTGAAGCGGCAGAAAGGAGGTGCAGATAAATTACGAGAAAATAAATTAGGAGGCTCACTGTAGAAGCTACAAACTGAGTAAAAATCACAGACATGTTCGCTGCTGTAGCCTGTAGGGGAAAACAGCAGCAGCCAGAGATGCTGGTTTTGTGACACCGAAACCGAGACTGAGTGGGATAGTGAGAAGTACATAAACAGGTACTAACATTAGGATAATACAGGGACTTTGAGGTGATAGAGGTTGTGTTAGAATAATACAGGTGATTGAGGTAACATTAGTATTATTACATGAGAATGATGAACAATGGCTTAGTATCAATATTAATTCTTATTTCCCTGCTTCACAAAAATCCGGCAGCCACACCCCCTTATTCTGATTAAATAGCAAACGGTCAAGGTTGAGAAGTGTTGGATGAGCAGCAAGTGTCCACTTTAGGGTACATCATAAAAATTTAGATATTTAGGTTAAAGGTGTGTTAAAAGGCTGCATAATAGTTTACATTTGTTGCCTCTATGCTGTGGTTCAACATGATTTATAAGGTACTCAAAAAAGTAAAAAAACCCAGATTTGAATACAGTGGAACGGTTAACGAACGCCTCCGATAGCGACCAATTCAGATAACGACCAACCATTTTGCTAAAAATTTGCTCCGGATAACAATCAAAATTTCGGATAGTGAACATCAACTACGTCGTCAACTTCGTCATCACCACGTGACCCGCATCTCTGACCGAGCGTCATTCGCGCTTAATACAGTTAAAATCGGTTATTGTTATCTTTACATATTCTAATTATTTAGTGATTTTTGTGCATTATTTTAATTAAATAGCCCTCGATCATGGTTCTAAAGAAGATTCAGTACAATAGTAGTAGCAAAGTAAAAATACAGTGGCCAACAACTGAACAGAAAAAGGAATGATTTCTAAGTTTGAACAAGTTGTGCGTGTGTCAGATATCACAGCCGAATACAGCATGTATTATATACAGCATTTTTTGGTTGACTTTATGTTTTCTTGTGTTTAAATGCTTTTAATGTTTATTTAACTCCATGTGTACTGTTTTTACAACTGTTGTCATTGTAAAAACATACCTGTATATCGTGTAATTTTCATATATTAGCGAGTCAACCGGGGCTGGGAATGAATTATTTCTATTTTCTTTATTTCTTATAGGGAAATGTGTTTCGGATAGTGAACATTTCGGATACCGACCGACCTTTCAGAACGGATTGTGGTCGTTAACCGGGGTTCCACTGTACTAATAAATTTAAGCAATTTAAGCATGATTAAAGTAAGTGTAAAAAAGCAAACAGTATGCCCAAACTGAATAAGAGTAAAACAGTATCATATGCTTTTACGAAATAGTTGCATTGCATAAATTCATAAATCAGACCTGTTCGTAGCCTGATATGAATACATGTTATAGCTGTTTAAAGGAGCGGCCTGAAGAAAGGAACCTTCAACCTGAAGAAATAGAATTGAGATCCTATATCAGAGAAAATCAGAAATTACATATTACAGATTATATTAATAAAATAAAAAAAATTGTCTTTGTATGTCTTATATTTTAAATGATTATGTGGATTGTCATGGCAATTTTTAAAGTTGAAAAAGAGATTTTTAGTATTCAGTTTGTTGGATATTGACATGGTAAGATTATTAATTGTGATTGTGATATAATAATGCTAAGATTTATTCCAAATTACTTTAACCAGTAGTTTTTTACATTAATTAAGGTTTTTTTCCCCATGGTGCTTTGTAACCCTCTGTACCCCATATACATAAACTACAAGTCGGTTGTGCTTCACTAATTATCAAGGGGCAGTCTAAAGCAAAAATGCCAGGGCCAATTTTTTTTGTCCCAGTCCGGCCCTGGCTCAGGGGGTTACTGTGTTTGCTATTAATCATATGTAAATGCAAATGTTGCATTCATAAATGAAACATAGGCTGTTGGTTTTGTGCAACTTTAATCAATGTAAAAAAAGAAAATCTGGTTCACATACACAGCGTGTCAAGATTTCTGCCATCTCACCACACTTATCAATGCCGTGCACTACCATTCGCAGGATGCTTCACTCTTAAAGCTGTTATGTTCTTTTATAAAAGGATGAAACACTGATTTTAGGACATTTTAGTAAATGTGTACACATGAAACCAAATAACTTGTTTCACACCAAATGAATCAGAAACAGTAGATTTTGGTTAAGCTTTCTGCCTCATCGGACCTCATCGGGATGCGATAATTTTGGTCCTAATATCCGGCTGGCCCAATAAAACGAGCATGCTTTAAAACGGGACGAGCTATATGTAACATATCAAATGCTTATTAAACCTTTATTGACTGTACAAACAAGAACTACTGTTGCTTACAAACTGTTTATTGAAAAGTACATTTGTTTTTTGAAATGATTTACAACACAATGTTTAGTTACTTACTGTTAAAAATTGGTGACTATAGTTGAGATGCCTGAAACACAGAAAAATTAATTTAAATAAGATTTAATAATGAAAATACAACGAAATGAGAGACCAACAGGTACATAGAAAAAACAATTATCTGATCTTGACATCCGGGGAACACAGGCTTATACAACACATAAATTACTCCCAAATATCATACAGATGTATACAGGCACAGATACAGGTGCGTCTCGTCAGGGAGTAACGATCGGATTGGGCTTGGCTGGAGGCAGTGCAGCTCTGGGTGTATGGAACACAGTTCAGCATGCGAAGCATAATAATAATAATAATAATAATAATAATAATAATAAAGTTCTCACAAAATTCCAGTCAACTTTTGAAGAACACTTCCCTGACACATTCTCTTGATCGACTCCACTTGAAGAAAATCACTATAAACAAAGACGCCCTCACATTCTTTGGTCATATTAACTGGAATTTTGCTTTGAATAAGTGGACAAAATTACACGTATATAATAGGATTTGATTCGGTACTTTAGGATTTGGTCCAAATAAGCGGCTGGTCCTATTAACCGGTGGTCCCATTAAGCGGATTCGACTGTATAACATAAATGGTCAATCAAAACTAATAAACATATGCTTTTGGGCTTTTATGTTTTGGGAGTTTTCACATTGCACTTTTACTTGATCACATTTTCAAATGTTTGTTAATAGTACAGTAATAGTAATAGTACAATGTTGAGAAGTTATATGTAATTTATGTTTACCAAACATATTTATTTTGCTAAAATATATTTCCAGTGCTTTTTTGCGACCAAAATTAGGGAAGCAATATGAAGCCTCCTGTGTGGTAAGTATACTTTTTTTTCTTCATGAAAACTTATGTATTATTCATGACAACTTTCTTACATATCTTTTAAAACACCTTTCACTTTTTACACCCTCTGTCTCTGTCGTGTGATCACTTCATGCCTAAATCTTGTGTCCTCTTGTCCACTTCTAGAAAAATCAGCTGGGCACATCTTAGTGGAATGTAGTAAGGCATAAACATAAATTTGTGCACCCCAAGAGATTTTTCAGAAAATCTTTGGGTTCATTTCTGAATCAATATTGACTATGTAATACTATAATTACAAATAACTTACAGAAAATAAATTTACACAAAGTACACTGCTATAAAAAATAAAGGGAACACCTAAACAACACAATATAACTTCAAGTAAATAAAACTTCTTCATAAAACTGTTCAATTAGGAAGTGTTATGATCTGACCAAATTACCCTCTGTGATCCCCGGTGAATCTTTGTTTATTGATATTGATGAGGCAAACCAGTCCAGTAAATTTAAAATATTTTATTACCAGTCGATGTGAGAAAAAGCTGTGCTCAAACTGGTACCAGGTTTGGAGGAACTCCACTCACAAGTGGCCACTGCACTGCCCAGGAATTCTTCCAACCATGTGCAATGGTGTTGACCCTTTTATACTTTTTATTCTCCTTTGTCCTCTAAACCAGTTTAAACTGGATCCTAGGATGTTGCACTGGGCAGTTAAAAGGTCGGGGTGGTCTCTGGTCTGCATCTCTTCCCTTTTCAGTTACTTTGACAACTCCTGATAAGGAGAAGTTTCAGCTGGCCCCCCAAGGAATGTAGAATAGCTCATTGTTAGTTCCTGATTCAGATTTATAGCATTATTGTTTTTATCCCCAATAATTGATCAATATTTCCAATAGAAGCAACAATGATTAACAATCAATTTCAATTGCTGTTGTGGAGTGGTTAAAGAAGTGGTTCTACAGGTGGGGACCACAGACTACTTTTTAGTACCTATGCTTTATGGCTAAAGTTTAGATAATTTTTTAATGTTGGTGCTGCTTTCACAATGGTGATAGCATGAGTCCGACTCTACAACCCACACAAGTGGCTCAGGTAGTGCAGCTCATCCAGGATGGCATAGAGCGAGCTGTGGCAAGATGGTTTTCTGTGTCTGTCAGCGTAGTGTCCGAGACTGGAGGCGCTAATAGGAGACAGGACATTAGGAGATGTGGAGGAGGCTATAGCAAGGCAACAACCCAGCAGCAGGACCGCTACCTGCTGGAACAGGATGAGCACTGCTAGAGCCCTGCAAAATGACTTTCAGCAGGCTACAAATGTGACTATATAGTCTCTTGTGAGACTATACGTTGGTGCGGTTGGCCCTTTGTTCCTTCTAATGCAGGATAATGCTAGACCTCATGTGGCTGGAGTGTGTCAGCATTTCCTGCAAGCTAAAGGCATTGAAGCTATGGACTGGCCTGCTCATTCCCCAGACATGAATTCGATCGAGCACATCTGGGACATCATTTCTTGCTACATCCACCAACGTCACATTGCATCACCGTCCAGGAGTTGAAAAATATTTTAGTCCAGGTCTGGGAGGACCTCAGGAGACCATCCGCCACCTCATCAGGAGCATGCCCAGACGTGAGCAGTGTTTTTCCGACAATGACCATATTGCAGAAGTGACTACACACAAATGAAAGTCTTAGGAGAAAACCAAATTGTGTGACAGAAAATCTACTAATCTAATATGAAAATTATTTAATAAGTAAGTGTCAAGCAGGCATTACTTAAAGAAAAAAAACTTCTAAGACAACAAAGAGTTTTACACAGTACTGTATACTAAGATACAGATTTTGTCCACCTTATCAGCATTCACTGATCATATAGTAGACTTTGGACCAGGCCATGGCTGCCCAATATGTCACCTAGATGCCGCAATATGTCCTCCATACCTAGTAGACCAAATGTTGTCCCTAAAAATAGTAGTTTTTGTATGATGATCTAGTTGAAGTTCTGTACTTTGGTGGTCCAAAACGTTGTTAATTGTTAATTAATTAATTTTTATTATTTAACAAGCATTTATCACAAAACATAATCAGGGTTTTTACTCACTTGTAAAGAGCAATCGCAGCATAAAGATAGACTGTAAACTTGTTTTTTACAGTCTTTTGAGCGAGTGCTGGTGGAAAATAAACTCCATGGATTGTCTCCAGCTCTCACTGAGGCCATCCAGAGCATCATGCGTTGGGAACTGGTGCAGGCCGCATTGCCGCATGTTCTCCACTGCGCCGCGATTCTCCTGTCCAACCGTAACAAACTAGGTATGAACCCCACAAATAAGACTAAATTTATACTGATGACTATACTTAATTATCCTTACTCCCATGAATGGTCACCGTTAATATCTAATCCTGAATAATATCTTGATCCTTAACCAGGGCACCAGGATAAACTTGGAGTCGCAGAGACCAAATTACTCCACACTCTTCACTGGATGCTGTTAGAGGCTGCTCAGGAGTGCCAACAGGACCCGGGCAATGTCTGGTCTGGAGGGAGCTGCAGTGGCTTTTTTCAGCCTTCGGGCAACCGGAGATGTATAGATCAAAATGGTAGTACTCTTGAGGAGACTGAGTATGCTCAGGCCAAGCTTTACTACAAGAACATGGCCACTGTAGAGCTGTTTGTGTTTCTGTTTGCTCCTTTGGTCAACCGTATCAAGGTCAGTTTAAACCATATTCCTCCAAATCAGTGAGCTCAAATGGAATCCAAGCAGTATGTTGAAAATGCTATTTGATTTTAATTGGACAGGAATCTGATCTAACCTTCAGACTTGCTAGTGGACTTGTTATTTGGCAGCCAATGTGGGAGCACAGACAGCCAGAAGTACCCGCATTCTCTTCCCTCATAAAACCCATGCGTAGCATTATAACTGGTAAGATCTGTTTTTAATTTTAATTTAAAAAAAAAAAATTTTATTGAGAAACACAGATATAGACAAATACAAAAGAAAATAGCATTCATATGCATACATACCATGTCTCATACAAACAAACAAAAACACTAGAAACACACACACACACACACACACACAAAGGGGGGCGGGGAGGTGCTCAATCTACAGATAACGAGGATAAAGAGGAAATGAAAGAAAGAAAAGAGCGCCATTTATTATTAAATAGATTAGCACGGCCTTTGGAGGTAGCTATAATCTTCTCCATTTTTAGTGTCTGCAAAACATCTCGAAGCCAAACTAAAACCTGAGGAGGATTGGGAGATTTCCATAGCCGTAGAATACAGCGTTTGGCCATCAGCGATGTAAAGGCAACCACACCAGATTGCAAACAAAATAGTTGGTCCAAAAGGTAGACAAGGAAGGGCAAAAATAAAACATGTGACTAAGGTCACAGGGGGAACCGCCGCCTCGGTTATAACAATCAGCCACTGATAAAGGGTTAAATTTGGAAAACTGTGACTTCGAACGGTGCACTCTGTGTAGAACCTTGAATTGCGACACACAACACAAGGTGCACAAGTGCGAATGGTTTTTAATGCCCCACTCCATAGGTCATCTGGAATATTCATCCCCAACTCCTGTTCCCAAGCTCGTCTGATCTTATTGGGTGTAACTCTTTGAGATAAGAGAGCTCTGAAAGGGATTCAGATAGTGAGTCTCAGAGCTGAGATATGGGTCGGGTGTGATATGAGGGGAATAGAGTGCCCAGACAATGTCTGAGCTGCAAATAGTGAAAAAAGTGTGAGTATGGTAACTGAAAATTAGCCTGGAATTGTATAAAGCTACTAAGACTGCCCTCTTAAAAGAAGTCACGAAAGTAAACAAGACCCGAGTGCTGCCAGCGTCGAAAGACGCTGGGCCTGTACTGGAAAGGGGAAAGAAATTATTGTCCAAAATAGGAAGAAATGTTGAGGGTGCCGCCTAAATTGATACCAGATATAACATGTAGACCTAACAACTTTCACCTTTCCTGCTACAGTGGCAAAGAAGTGAAAATGAGGGCGCTCCAATCGACACCACAGCAGGTCTGGGGCCTTGATCCAAAGAAGAATCCTATGATTATGTACTGACAACTTGCCGTCCCAAATGAAGTCCGTAATCAATTTGTCTAATTCTAGAAAAAATTTCTTGGGCAGAATCACAGGAAGAGTTTGGAACA
>JAOTRQ010095069.1:0-10540 GCA_028565875.1 Hoplisoma paleatum
GTTGTCGATATGAAAATTCCGGCGAGATCCACGATGGATGTATCTTGGGCGAGGCAGAAAAATGATGTCCGGGTGTAGATACAGCTCTGCTGGCGGAGGCACTGAGTAATGAGGACGAAGCTGCAGGAGATCGGCCACAGTGTACTGGAGTAGTGCCGATGTACGACAGATGTACGACTGTCTTGCTCGCATAATAGAGCAGAGAGTAGATGTACAAGCCGGAAGGAAAGAAAGAACAAAACAGAACAGCAGCAGTACCGGAGAGCAGCGGCAGCCAGACGCGCACAGCGTTCACTTAAACGGAAGTCGGACCAAGGGCTCCACGCAAGATCCCAGCCTGTGGGGTCAGCAACTAGATGTTCTAGAAGAGTATTGGGAGAATGTCGTATGGTCAGATAAATCCAAATTAGAACTGTTTGTTAAAAACACAACTCGTCGTGTTTGGAGGAGAGTAAATGCTAAGGTGCATCTAAAGAACACCATAACAACTGAGAAGCATGGGGGTGGCAACATCATGCTTTAGGGCTATTTCTCTGCAAAGAGACCAGGTCGACTGGTCCGTGTAAAGAATGTAAAGTGAGATTTTGAGAGCAAACCTCCGTTCCATCAGCAAGGGCATTGAAGATGAAACGTGGCTAGGTCTTTTAGCATGACAATAATCCCAAACACACTGCCAGGGCAACAAAAGTGGCTTCGTAAGAAGCATTTCAAGGCCCTGGAGTGGCCTAACCAGTCTCCAGATCTCAACCCCTTAGAAAACCTTTGGAGGGTTGCTCGCTGACAGTCCCAAAACATCACTGCTCTAGAGAAGATCGGCATGGAGAAATGGGCCTACATACCAGTAACAGTGTACGCTAACCTTGTGAAGAATTACATAAAACATTTGACCTTCGTCATTGCCAACAAAGGATATATAACAAAATACTTATATGAACTTTGTAAAGTTTGTAAATTATTTGCAATTTACGACAGGCCTCTAATCTTTTTATGTGAAGAACTTGCAGAATTGTTGACTGAAATTTTCCCCACTGTATTTCTGCAATCATGAGCAGGGACTCCAAATCAGTTCAATCTTCACTCATCGCTCCTCCTTAGGTGCCCTTTAAGCAGCGTTCGATAATCAATAAATACAATCAATTTCATTTTTGAACTGTTGAACATTTTTTAATACTGGTAAAACTGTGTATGTTAAAGAGTATGACCTCGCTCTGCCTCGTGCCTACTTATGTACTACTTATGATCATAGCAGAGTAATATGTGCTTATTTTTATACATCTGTGGCCATAGAACTGATTGGAACACCTGATTCCGTTGATTAGGATGGGTGAGTGAATACTTTTCGCAATATAGTGTACTTCAGTAGCAGAACAAAAATACATTATATACTGATTTTTTTAATGCTCTTAGTTTGGACAGAAAGCTTCAATTCTGGGCAAAAAGCAAGGTTAATTGCTAGATTACAAAACAAACAAACACATTCTTAGCTTTGTTAGAAGCTTAAAGTCCAAAGTCCGTTAGCATTAAAGTCCAAACAAGCAGATAATTAAAGTTTGAAAAACATGTTAAGACAATCAATCTAAAACACTACAAGTCTACACACGCAGAAGATTTACAAACACAACAAACAAACACAAGATTTACATATAAATTTGTTAATTAAAAAGTTACTTAGTTATCCATACAGTCTTCACAGCCTCTGTCTTCCTTGATCACAGGTTTCATTTAGTGGTGAGAAGAAGCTAAAAGCTGCAATTGCTTGAGGAAACTGAGTAACATTTAATTACAATTTCCTCAATGTTCGTCAAGATTTCTCAATTGAGGAATCATTTGATCTATGCATTTATATAATCAGCTTGTGGTTTTCCACGTATGATATTCACCTTGCATAACAAACTCGTGTTGTACGCAGATGTCATAAAAAGTTGTATTAAATATCTGCGACTGAGACTTGACTGCAAACTGCAAAATGGAGAAACTGAACATTTCGCAAAAAGCAAACAGGAGGCACAGTAAACACCAAAAACATATTAGATTTTAAAGTAAGATAAATTCAAATTCCCTTGAATGCTGTTCACAGGCAGAGTTTTTCCTTCACTGCCACCAGGTTATGCTTTACGAGGAAACACAAATTTACACAAACCCCAAATCACTGAAACAGCCCTGGAAGAACTTTGTGATCTTTCAGTTGTAAACGTTGTATGAACTATTAGCAATGTTTGCGTATTGCCTGTTTTAGGTTCCACATATACTGTGCTATATGCAATGAATAAAAATGTACAGTTTAGAAATTGCATCATATATTTATTTTTGTTCTTTGTTCCACCAAAATAATTTCTTATCTCGCTGGAAAAATCAATATAATACTTAATTACAAAATACAGCCATACAGCAGGATGCATTGTGAAACAACCCACCTCACAAAGTTTTAACACATTCATACCCATGTACACAATAATGCTCAATTCACAAAATATATTGTTTTTTTTTTTATTCTAGCAAACAACCTGACATCGAGTGTTTCTGTGAAGACAAAACCCCTGCATTTGACCAACATGTTGAGCGAAATAATTGCATTTCAACAATTGTGAAAGATTTACAACAAATAATCAACACCACATTAACAAAAATCTAACACATTCTTAACATACACATACTATATATAATTATAACTTTTATGACATATGTAATGAATTATAACAAACCTTTACCAAGTTTTTTCTTAATAGGGTTAGGATACTGTGGATTCTCAACGACTCCTTCACCAAATTTAAGCTCTAAAAATGAGCGTGGGTTGTTGGGTCCATTTGCAAGGATGCCAGCAAATGGCATTTTAACAAGTGGCTGCAGGAAGTGCTCAGGAAATTCTACATCCTGCTTATGACCAGTCCATGCATCTTTGGTCATTACTCCATTCTTTGGATAAAAAGGCCAAAGATCCACATGCAAATGGTTCGTTTCACTGTACTGGACACGATAGAAGTTTCCCTCTGCTGCTCGTTCCCACACATACCCATTCACATCAACAAGTGATCCTGAATCCAAATTTTTCAAGTTTTCACAGATGGGCACATCCTCCATGTAAATACCAAAATCTACATCATAGTCCCAAGGTATGATATCTTGATGTCTGACTGCTCCTAAAAGACTTCCTCCTTCCAACCAATAGCGCACACCAGAACTTTCCAGAATGTTGATGACATACTTTGCAATTTCTCTAAGTGCACGCAAACAGCAGGGCGGGGTCCATCGGTTCAAGTAAAGATACTGGGGTGTGTCATCAAACACTGTACCAAAGCATCGAGATGTCTTTTTGCTGCAGCCAAACCATTGATCCTGTCCATCAGGCAATATTAAGTGCTTTACACCAAAGCTTTGCATCAGCTGCCCCATTGCATCTTTTAGATACATTTCTGCTTTCCATTGATTGTGTGCTGAAGTAAAAAGAGGTCGATGACTTGCTGCAAACAAGGGGCTATCTAGTAGCTTTACTTTCCAGCCACGCAGTGCAGTCTGTATAAACAAAGCAGATAACAGAGGGCGTGCCAATGGGAAGGAGAGGCTGAAAAGGTCCTCGGTTCGAATAAGGATGACTGCGTCACCATCTAAAGCTGTGCACAAGCTCGTACCTGTCCCAGATTCTGCATAGTAGTATGTGGCTGTCCATTTTTTTAAGTTCACTTGCAAGTCCAAGCACTTTACAGCAGCATGGGACAGCACTGGGACTGCAACTATGCGTACCATATTGCCTTTTTGTGCCTGAAGTTGCTGGACAAGCTTATTAAGATTTTGCTTGTGTTTTAACTTAACACCATCAGGCACCAGCAGCACAAACTCAGACTGTACATTGAACTCTGGCTGATGTGCTTGAGGAGGCTGTTCTGGATTAGGGGACAAAATCAGCAAACGTGCATTCTTTGGCAAAATCAGAGGGGGATAGGGCTGAGTCTCTGACACAACCAGAAATTGTAATCCTGGCATCTGATGTAAAAAGGAGTGGGCCACAATGTTTACATAGTTTTCAAATTCTTCAAACTCACGTAGGATGACAGTAACTTGAGAAATCTGCATCATTTCTGTTTGGGATACTGTTCTGTTGTCTGCTTTTCTGAAGCTCCTGCCATGTACATGTTGTTTCTCCATTATCTGCTGCTGAATCTGTGATACATAATATAATATGAACAAGTTCAGCACAATGGCTCCTGTCAACAGTGACTGGCAGAAAGTGATTCGCATGATGACAATAAGGGTTTAGTGCTTGTATGTTAACAACTGTGTTTATTTGGGGGAAAACATGAAATCTTCAGTGCACATCTTCAAAGGTTTGTGTGCGTTCAAGTCTTAGCAGAGGTGGTGTTCTAGAAACACTGAAAAACACAAAGTTTGCTAAGTGAATGCATTTACTAATTAGAATTATTTTTTAAATAAACAAGATTATGTTCCAAAAAAGCATTTTACTAGATTAAAGACCTTAAATGAGACTATGAAATCTGCAATTGCTGGCAAGATTGACTTTGAATGATGTTTGCATTGTGTGCATTTTTGGTCAAAATAATTTTTTTTTTTCTTTTCTTAAAACTTCTCTTAATTTTGTACTTTATCTGATCAGGCTACCCAACATTCACGAAAAGTCTTTGATATGTGATTGGGGTTCCCAGCAGTGTCGAAAAATTATTAATAATTCAAATTAAAGTAGACTCCTTCCACTCAGGTGCAAGATATCGGCCCGATAAGCCTCAAATGTACCATAAAATTAGGATTTTGCTCAATTATGGAAAAAATTAAAGATTTTTCAAAAGAAACAAAAGATGCTGAATATCAATAATTTCAATCAATGGCATTCATTGTTTAAATATTTTGTGAATGGTGATCTATATGTCTCAACATAACCAATCAACATGAATAATTTATTCACTCTTACATGAGCTGTAACTTCATTCACATGTTTGACATGTCACATGACCTCATCAGATCATGATTTCCTCCAATGACCGTGAGTGACTGAATTTTTTCCTTCGAAGAAAAAAGCTGATCATACACTTAAATGCATTTAAGAGTTTTACTGTGTTTGTCAAATGCATTAAAACATTTTTCAGTGTTTAAGTGCTGGATTTGACACATCTTTCATGACGTTCCTGCGTTACAGTTTAGCTAATTTTGTTATTTAGTTAAATAAACACAGATTATCCAGTTCACTCAACTGAGTGTCCAGTTCGCTCAACCAGGAAACATTTTGTCACACAAGGACACAATCTTACTCCCGGCGTTAGTGGTGAATGTGCATAAATGCGGCAGCCCGATATTAAAGGTAAAACTTCACAAATGTGTATCCCGGTCAAAATGGGATTTTTTTTTTTTTTTTGGGGGGGGGGGAGTCGATTGTTCGATTAGTCGGAGTAAATGACGGCCACTGGTTGACCAACAAAATCCTTGGTCGTGGACAGCCCTAAATAATACACAAGAATGTTCACAAGAACCTTCACTGCACCACAAGGGGACTTAATACCTTGGATCAACTGTACAATAGTGTAGTAATGCTACCCCCTCCCAAACCTGGGACAGTCTTTGTTCCCGCTCATCAAGTATGCCCAATGATCAAACAGGTGAAACCTACAATAAGGACTATTAAAATCTGGACTGAGCGTGCTAACACATCTCTACAAGATCAGTTCCATAATATGAACGGGAGCTGGTTTGCTCTACAGGCCACAACCAACCACTGTCTGTATTGACTTCTACACTAACTCTGTTCTGGAGCACATCAACAGCGGTGTGGACAAGGTAACAATGCACAAAACAATGAATTTATTTGTAAATCAGAAGCCATGGATAACCAGTGAGGTTTGTATTCTACTTAAAGCCAGGAACACTGACAAAGTCAGGTGACATAGCAGCCTACAGCGCAGCCTGGGCCAGCCTGAATAAAAGTAACTCCAGATGTAAACACACCTACAAACTAAGGATTGAGAATTACTTCGAGTTCTTCAACCCTGTTGCATGTGGCAAGGCTTAAAAAAAATCACATAACTATAAATCACACTACACAACTCCCTGTGCCATCAGTGATTCATTTTCTGATGATAACCCTAATCCAGGCAGAATGCACAGATCCTTATTTTTCTAATCATACATGGTTTTACGAACCATGTATGATGACTCTTTGTCTGACCCATAACTTAGCTCCCGACAACATAACTCCTAGGATAATTAGGGCACTTAAACCCCTCCACCACATTAAGCTTTTTTAAAAAAGTTATCATGTCAAGAAAGACGCGCACGTTCAAAAAAAATGCAAGTAAAACATGAAAATGAACCACAGAAGCTACAAAATGCAAGGAAAGAGATAAAAATGTTTCGTATGCATTTCGTTTTATTTATGTTGTATTTATTGTGCGCCAGTTATACACACACACAAACACTCGCATGCACGCACACACACTCGCATTATAACATTTAACTGCAGAAATGTGTGTGCCACTGTTGCAACTCTTTAGTAGCACATTAAGCACCTGCATTTCCAAACTTAAACTCTGGTTACATCACAACTATCTCAAACTCAATGCTGAGAAAACTGAAGTGCTATTAGTTGGTTCCAAATCACTACTCTCCAAACACCACTCTCAATATTGATTGTGTGTCCATTAAATCAGCTGAAGCCATCAAAAACCCCAGCTGCTCTTTCGACCAATCACTCGCTTTTGAAATACACATCAAGTCTCTCACCAAACCTGCATTCTACCATCTGCGCAATATAGCCCGCTTTCGCCCGATCCTCAGTGACGATGATGCTAAAATGCTAATTAAATTTCCCCACTGTGGGACTAATAAAGGAATATCTTATCTTATCTTATCTTAATCCATGCTATCATATTTTCTCTACTGGACTATTGCAACTCCATCCTCTGTTAAATTAATAAACCGTCTTCAATATGTTCAGAACTCTGCAGCTCGAGTCCTCACCTCTACCAAATGCTCTGCCCACATCACACCCGTCCTCCAAAACCTACACTGGTTACCCGTCATCAGCAGAATTAAATATAAAATCCTGATTCAAACTTACAAGGTCCTCCATTGTCTCGCTCCTCCATATTTAACTGAACTCATTCGTGTCTACTGTCCCTCTCGCAGTCTCAGATCCTCAATTTTAAAACATTTCTATTTGCATCCCACTTAGTTATTATATTGTTTTTTATATGTCATGTAAAGCGTCCTTGGGATTGTGAAAGGCGCTTTATAAGTGTAACTTATTATTATTTAGTAAGAAAATTATTTATTTGTATTTATTGTCTTTCCTAAAAAATGCTAGAAGTGGCTGAATATCATTATCGCCTAATTAGCATAATGTGTGTTTTTGAAGCTGTAAAGGAAAATACAGTGGGAGAGAAAAAAGTTAAATTACAAATGAACTTTCTGTTATCTTTAAAATAGGGAATCACTTCTTAAAATAACTTAAATAACTTTTTATGAATCATTTTTTACATAATTTAAATAAATCTACACAAAAAATCTACTTTTTAGCCATGTTGTTAAATGTTAGCATGTTAAATGTGTCACAAAGTTTGGTATAGAAATCAGCCTTACAATATAAACAGTAACACCAGTGTGTAATTTCCAATAAACAGCTTCAACCAGTTTTTAAATTCAGGATTTAATTTATCAGTATCAGTCTAATATGTTTAATAACATATTGAAGTTTCACCTGCAAATTGCAAATTGTTCACTGCTCTTTTCTTTTTTTGTTTGGACAAAAGTGATTGAGTTGCTCACACAGTTTTGTTGTTTGTATTTAAGTTAGTATACTATACACAATGAAAAAGTTTGAATACCATCAGTCACTGCACGTTGATAACTAATTGATGGAATTTGTTAGTAATAAGAAACAAATAATTGTATAAAGTAATCTAAACAAAGAATTCTCACAGCAACATTAAGATGACTTTAAGAAAGTAACATTAAGAAACTAAACTTTGAAAGTTGAAGTTACAAATCAGACTGATTGATTCTTTTTCAGTTATTAGTTCTGTTTTGGGAGGCGGTTTGTCACCTATCTTTCATTCTCTAGTTGCTATAATGAGATGCTATTGTAAAATAAATCTAAGCATCAATTATCCGGTTAAGATAGTACTTGCAGACATTTCACATCGATAAACATGTCGAAAAAGCCACGATAACATCTCAAATAACAGCAAACTCAAATTGCATCACCTACGTGCATTATCTGCATGGAGCAACATAGCGCTTCATACTGAGGTGAATATGCTCATCAGACTCACAATTTTTCAATCTGAGGAAAAATTTTCATAACCAGGCTAAGTGCTGAATAATCTTCAAGAAGCAAAGACATAAATAAAGAGAAATTGGTTATTCAATTATTTTCAAGTTAACTCAGACACGTTAAGTTTGATTCAAAAGACTGCACAGAAATAGGCTCTGTTGTAGATGCCAGCAAAGCATATGAGAACACCTCATGTCTAGCTTGCAGCAGAGTAAAGAAGCACCGATCAGCTTATCTATGGCATATATAACAAGTTTCAAGACAGACACCATTGTACCAGTGCCTAAACATTCCACAGCTTTAGCACTCAATGACTTCCGACCGGTAGCTCTAACCCCCATCATTTCCAAGTGTTTTGAAAGACTTGTTCTTGCTCATTTGAAGGCCTGTCTGCCAGCTTCACTGGACCAGTACCAGTTTGCCTATCGTCACAACAGGTCAATAGAGGATGCAATTTCCAACACTTCACTCTACTTTGGCGCACCTGGACTATCAAAACACATATGCTCTTCATTGACTTCAGCTCAGCGTTTAATACAGTTATCCTATTAAAGCTGATCCCAATGCTCAATCAGCTCGCTCTCAACACTAATCTCTGTAGTTGGATTCTTGACTTCCTCACTAACAGACCTCAGTCTGTTAAAATAGGCAATATCCACTCATCCTTCATCATAATGAATACTGGAGAACCACAAGGCTGCGTGCTGAGTCTGCTATTATACTCCCTGTTCACCTACGACTGTGTACCTGTTTTTGGCCAAACTTATTCTGCACATGTCACTAATGCACCATTTGCATTACTTGCACAAGACTGTTTATACTGTACATATCTTCTATAGGTTATATAATCTGTTACATAGTTATATAGCTGTTCCAATAACACATCATGTATCTGTGTGTTATCATTATAGCATAAATCTATTTATATACTTCTACCACACTAATTCTGTACTCAATATTAAGTATAATATCTGTTAAGTACAATATCTGTTAAAATATCTGCTTACACAACTGTCACTTTGCACTTTACTATATGTAAATAATCTCCATCTTGCACTTCTGGTTAGCTGCTACTGCATTTCGTTGGCTTGGTACTCTGCACAATGACAATGAAGTTGAATCTATTCTAATCTATTTTTTTTCAATTGGCATTGTACTGTTTAGCTGAAGCACAACAACAAACACGGTTTTGTAAAAAAAAAACAAAAAAAACAATAAAAAACCTCAACAAACTTCAACAAAAGCGGTTCAGAGAACAGAGATTTCCAGGTTTCAGTTTTTAATGACGACCTTTAGTTTAAAAAATGATCATTAACACTGTCATATGTGTAACCTTGTGACCTTTTGCATATTATTTTGTTCCATTGGCACAAGCTGATCACAGAGAATCATTTCTGTGAGCCACAGTTCTCAGTTTCTTTGTGAATTGATATAGCATTTCAAAATTATTAGTATCCTAATTATGCTGCATTTGTTTGAAAAATCCAATGGAAATGCATTTTATTAAAATGTATTAAAAACTTTATCAAATGATCCTCTACAATCATTCAACCTCCAATAATTTAAATTACTTGATCTTTGGAGCAGTAAAAAGCCATAAGTCTTCGCCAAAAAATGTTTTAGACCTTTTCAAGTTTTCAATTAGGTTTATTTATTCAATGTTTATTATAATGAATTAATTTAGTTGGTTATTTAACACTGTATTTACACTGTATGCATGTATTCATGGAAAGAAAGATTATTTATATCAATATCTTATTTATATTATCTTATATACATCTTCTGTGTAATGCAAAAAAGGCAAGTAAATATCAAACTTGTAAACATTGCTTTTACATTAAATGAAAATTAACACGATGGAAATAAACTGAACAATGTGTTTGTATTTGATAAAAATTATTTTAATTATTTAGTAGTAAACTGCTTGTGTATCACATGCTTTTAGTTGATAGTTTTATAGTGGATGTGGTCATATCAAGAGTTATGGCTTATTGCAGAGTTGCAAAATTGCATGGCGGTGACATTAATGAAAATCACATTTATTACATTTATTTATTAGAAAATGCTACGTAGTTGTAGCTTATGGCACAATGTCCATAAATTATGTTGCTATGTCATTTAGTATGTTTATAAAACTCTGGAACGGAGTTTAAAAAAATGTGTTGTCTGAACGTTGGAAAACTCAGGGCCCGTATTTATCAAACTTCTTAGTGTGGAATTTTGGACTTAAGTGCTGAAAAATTCTTAGATTTGCTCCTAATCTCAGAG